>JAGIQG010000035.1:5890990-5933490 GCA_024679065.1 Sphyrna mokarran | reverse complement strand
GAACGACCATCCATGTGTCACTAATTAACCAGAAGTTACTTTGTTGAAGGTATTGCGGGAAATGGGAACATCAAAGTGAGAAAAGACGAAAAAAAAGGAAGGGAAGGGGAAAAGGGTCTGTGAAATGGGGAGGGAATGGGGCATACAAGAGGTAAGGAAAAGGGGGGGAAGGGAGGGTGGGAATTTGATATAGCAAGGGCAAAAGTGTGGGTGAAAGAGAGGAGAGGATAAAGGAAGGGGTGGGTATGAAGAGGGAGTGTGATGGGAAGGAGAGAGGTTAGGGAAAGGGTTGAGCAGGGAAGAGGGAACCAGTTGAGATGGGGAGGAGAAAAGAGTGGAGTGAAATATGGCTTGAAGAAACAAAGTCGAGGTGAATGAAGTTGTGTGAGCAGGTGGGGATGGGTGTGGGAGGGAGAAAGGAAAGGGATGGGAACTGTGTGTTAAAGAAGATGAGCTTTTGAACTAATCTTAGATTAAACAATGAGTCTTATTGTTCTGAGTTTGACAGCGTATTAGCATTGTAAAGGAATTTCTTTCATATATCGTTCCTTACAAATCTGGTAGAATTTTTTGAGGAGGTGATGAAAACGGTGGACGAAGGGCGAGCCGTTGATGTCGTCTATATGGATTTTAGTAAGGCGTTTGACAAAGTCCCTCATGGGAGGTTAGTCAAGAAGGTCAAGGCTAATGGGATACAAGGACAGGTAGCTAGATGGATAAGTAACTGGCTTGGTAATAGGAGACAGAGAGTAATAGTGGAAGGGTGTTTTTCTAGCTGGAGGTTGGTCACTAGTGGTGTGCTGCAGGGCTCGGTACTGGGACCTCTTCTATTTGTAGTATATATAAATGACTTGGAAGAGGGAGTAAGTGGAGTGATCAGCAAGTTTGCAGACGATACGAAGATGGCTGGACTTGCGGATAGTGAGGAGCATTGTCAGGCGATGCAGCAGGACATAGATAGGCTGGTAGCTTGGGCAGATAGATGGCAGATGGAATTCAATCCTGATAAATGTGAGGTGATGCGTTTCGGGAGAAAGAATGTAAGGGGGAAGTATATGATAAAGGGTAGACCTATTAAGAGTATAGAAATGCAGAGGGACCTGGGGGTGCAGGTGAATAAGTCTCTGAAGGTGGCAGAGCAAGTGGAGAAGGTTGTGAAGAAAGCATATAGTATGTTAGCCTTTGTAGGAAGGGGTATAGAGTACAAGAGCTGGCCTTTAATGTTGCAGTTGTATAAAACGTTGGTTAGATCTCATTTGGAATACTGCGTCCAGTTCTGGTCACCTTACTACCAGGAGAGAGTGCAGAGGAGGTTTACCAAGATGCTGCCTGGTATGGAAGGTCTGAGTTACGAGGAGAGGTTAGGCAAATTGGGACTGTTTTCCTTAGAAAGACATAGACTTAGAGGAGATCTAATAGAGGTGTACAAGATTATGAGGGGTATAGATACAGTAAACAGGGTTAAGCTTTTTCCTAGGATGGACTCGAATAGCATGAGGGGTCATGGGCTTAGGGTGAGGGGAGAAAGTTATAATTTGGATGCTAGAAGGAGTTTTTTCACACAGAGGGTGGTGGGGGTATGGAATGCGCTGCCAAGTAAAGTGGTGGAGGCAGGCACTCTGGAGTTATTTAAGAAATACTTAGATGGCACATGAACAGAATGGGAATGGAGGGGTATAGAAAACTGATTTAAAATAGGGATCATGAGCCTTGGGAGTCCCTGGGAAGCGTGTAAATAGATGATGATATTGATGTACTTGTTTTTATCCTACAGGTGCTTTGGTCTACCTTGTTGTCTAACAAGGGGCATACACGCGATGGGTCATGAGAGGACTGCTCTTGGATTTTTTTCGAGAGTATCCTAGTGCTTCACGTCGTTAGTGTACGCTTGACCTGGACCATTTGATGGGCAACACGACAGCTCAGTGACTATCGCTGTGCTGTGCAGATACATGGATTTGGGCCTGTGTCTGTGGGAATTTGCGCATTCTCCCCGTGCTTGCGTGGGTTTTCTCCGGGTGCTCCGGTTTCCTCCCACATCCCAAAGATGTGCTCTTAGGCTGATTGGCAAAACAAATTCTCCCTAAATTGTCTCAAATTTTGTTTTTAATCCATAGATTTATAAACATGGACAGGGATTGTGGGTAGATGTGGGAACATCAGGATGGCAGCGCGGGCTCGTTTTGCCGAAGGGCCTGTTTCCTGCGCCATTTTTGTTCTTTGTTCTTTGAGTTGTTTAAGCAAACTTATGTAGTTAAACGTAAGAACTAGGAGCAGGTGTAGGTCATCTGGCCCCTCGAGCCTGCTCCACCATTCAATAAGACCCATGGCTGATCTTTCTGTAGAATCAGCTCCACTTATCCGCCTGCCCACCATAACTCTTAATTCCTTTACTGTTTAAAAATCTATCTTTGCCTTAAAAGTATTCAATGAGGTGGACTCAACTGCTTCACAGGACAGGGAATTCCACACATTCACAACCCTTTGAATAAAGAAGTTCCTCCTCACATCAGTCCTAAACCTGCCTCCCCTTATTTTGAGGCTATGCCTCCTAGTTCTAGTTTCATCCGCCAGTGGAAACAACCTCCATGCTACTATCTTATCCATTTGTTTCATAATTTTATGTTTCTATAAAATCCCTCCTCATCCTTCTAAATTCCAATGAGTATAGTCCCAGTCTACTCAGTCTTTCCTCATAAGGCAAAATTCTCAACTCTGGAATCAACTTCATGAACCTTGTCTGCACTCCCACCAGCAGTGCCAGTATATCGTTTCTCAAGAGACCAAAACTTCACAGAGTACTCCAGCTGTAGCCTCACCACCACCTTTTACAGCTGCAACATAACTAACCTGCTTTTAAACTCCATCCCTCCAGCAATGAAGAACAAGATTCCAGTTGCTTCTTAATTACCTGCTGCACCTACAAATCAATTCATTGTGATCCAGGCACAAGGATACCCAGGTCATTCTGCACAGCAGTATGCTGCAATTTGTACTCCATCTGCAAGACCGTTTCCTACTCACTCAAACTATCTATATCCCTTTGCAGACTTTCAGTGTCCTCTGCATACTGATATTCCTCAGTGGTCAATAATTAGCCTTCATTCTTGTGGATCTGATATCATTCTGATGAGGAAGTCACGGAACAATGTTACACAGCAACCTATCACATGGAACCCACAAGGAATGAGAAAGCAAGTCAGACCAAGAAACGCTTGGAGGCAGGTTACAGAAAAGCAGAGGAGAGCTGAGGACTATACTGGTAATAACTGGAGACTTTGGCCCAAAAGACTATCTGATGGACAGAATTTATCTGTGGTCTATGCTCCATCAAGGAGTGAAGAGATTATGAAGATATGTAGATTTGAACTGAGGGAGATGCATGTGGGGGTGGGTGCAGGGTGGATTTGTGTGGTGGGAATTTGCGGGAAGGGGAGGATGGAGGAAAAGTATCACAATTGCGCCCCTGGCCAATCAGCTCCTGTACAATACTGACATCTACTTGGCAATTTGGAGAATTGCCCAGGTGTATCCTACACAAAAAGCAGGACAAATTCAATCTGGTTAAATACATCCCATATCTGTACATGAGAATCAGTAAAGTGTTGGAAAGGATCATCAATAGTAACATTGACTTAGCAATACCTTACCCACTTTTGCTCCAATTCAGTTCCACCATGGTCATTCAGCTCATGACATCATTGATTTCAAAACAGACAAATGAGCTGAGTTCCAGAAATGAAGTGAGAGTGACTGCCATTGACAGAAGGGCATAATTTGACCAAGTGTGGCATCAAGGACCCTTGTCAAACTGAAGTCAGTGGGAATCAGGGGCAAAATCCTCTGCTGATTAGGGTTGTATCTGTCACAAAGATGGTTGTGATGTTTGGAGGTCATCACCACTTCACTTCCAGGACATCATCCTTAGTTCCTCAGGGTAATCCTTAAAAATTATGAGATGTCCACATAGCTGGTTTGACCAGTATTTGTTGCCCATCATGAATTGCCCTTGAGTTGAATGATTTGCGAGGCCAGTTCAGAAGTCAGTTAAGAGTCAACCACATTGCAATGGTTCTGGAATCGCATGTAGGTCACACCAGGATAGGCTGGCAGATTTTCTTCCCTCAAAGCCATTTTATGAAAATTAGCAGTAGTTTCATGCTCACTATTAACCTTATAATTCCATCTGTCATAGTGGGATTTGAACTTGCCTCCTGAGTGAATTCCTCTGAGTTACTGGAATCATAGAATCCCTACAGTGTAGAAGACAGCCACTCGGCCCATTGAGTCTGCATTGACAGACTCTATCCTCGCTTAATTACCTTGCTATTTTCTCTAACCTATCACATTCCAGATACTAAGGATTAATATAGCATATCCAATCAACCTAACCCACATATCTTTGGAGTGTGGGAGGAAACCCACAAAGACATAGGGAGAATGTGCAGACTCCACACAGTGATCCAAGAAGGCAATTGAACCCGGATCTCTGGCATTGTGAGACAGCAACACTAACCATAATGCCACCCAATAATAATTCTCTTTACTTACAAACTCTAATCCACTCCTAAGAGTATTTCAGATACAAAGTCAGAATCAGCCATGCCACTGAACCTGACACTGATTGGGCAGGCAATTACGACTTCAATCAGAGAGCTCATATTTCCAAGAGGCCAACCTCATTGAAGTCATTACACTCCTCCCTGCACATCTGAGAAGACTCGGCAGTTGCACGCATCACATTTCACACTGGTTCCAGATCCTCTAAATCAGCTTTTTACATAGAACATAGAACATAGAACATAGAACATTACAGCACAGAACAGGCCCTTCGGCCTTCGATGTTGTGCCGACCAAATAAAAAGCAATGCCCCTCCTAACTAAACCATTCCCTTCTCATCCATATACTTATCCACTAACCTCTTAAACGCCACCAAACTTGGCGCATCTACAACAGCTGCAGGCAGGGCATTCCACTCCCTAATCACTCTTTGAGTAAAGAACCTACCTCTGATATCCGTCCTATAACACATACCCCTTAATTTAAAGTTGTGTCCCCTCGTGCTAGCTTTCTCCATCCTAGGAAAAAGGCTATCACTGTCCACCCTATCTAAACCTCTAATCATCTTATATGCTTCAAATAAGATCCCCTCTTAGCCGCCTCCTTTCTAACGAAAACAACCTCAAATCCTTCAACCTCTCTTCATAGGACCTGCCCTCCATACCAGGCAACATCATGGTAAACCTCCTCTGTACCCTCTCCAATGCCTCCACATCTTCCTTATAATGTGGGGACCAGAACTGCACACAATACTCCAAGTGCGGCCGCACTAGAGTTTTGTACAGTTGCAACATGATGCTGCGCTCCTAAATTCAATCCCCCTACCAATAAAAGCTAAGACTCCATATGCCTTCTTAACAACTTTATCCACTTGACTGCTACTTTCAGGGATCTATTGACACATACACCAAGATCCTTCTGTTCCTCAACACTATTAAGAGCCCTACCATTAGCCCTATACTCTACACATTTATTGTTCATGCCAAAGTGCATTACCTCACACTTTTCCACATTAAACTCCATTTGCCACCTCTCGGCCCAGCTCTGCAACTTGTCCAAGTCACTCTGTAAACTATCACACCCCTCTTCACTATCTACCACTCCACCGACTTTAGTGTCATCTGCAAATTTACTAATCCATCCTTCAATACCTCATCCAGATCATTTATAAAAATTACAAACAGCAGGGGCCCCAAAACAGACCCCTGAGGTACACCACTTGTCACCGAACTCCAAGATGAATATCTCCCATCAACCACCACCTCTGTCTTCTATCTGCCAGCCAATTCCTAATCCAATTAGCTAAATCACCCTCTATTCCACACATCTGCATTTTCTGTAGAAGTCTTCCATGGGCCACCTTATCAAACGCCTTACTAAAGTCCTCCCACATGGGAGGGATGTACCTAACAGGTGCCCATCTCTTACATGCAAGGACCCAATTCTGGTTCACTCCCACCCTTAGGTGGCAAAAGAACAAAGAACAAAGAACAAAACAGCACGGGAAACAGGCCCTTCGGCCCAACGAGCCCGCGCCGCAGTGTCCACTTCATACGTAATGATCCTAATTATGTCCTAATTAACCGGTACTCCAATTTCCTTTCACAGTCCGAAAGACATGTTGGCTAAGTGCATTGGGCATGTTAAATTCCCCCTCAGTGTACCCAAACAGGCACCAGCGTGTGGCAACTAGAAGATTTTTACAGTTACTAGATTGCAGTATTAATATAAGTGTACTTGTGACACTAATAAATAAATTTTGATCCATAAAAAAAAACAACCTCAGCTCCTCCTACCAAACCCCTCATCATTGAGAATGCATCCCTTCGCTCTCCCCAGGATCTTTCCTCCGGGTCATTGTTGGTTTGGCTTCGGAGGTCAGATGATGTCCAAACCATACTTGGGCATGGATGGGTCAAAGGTCAGTAGGTGGATGATGTCTCTGGGATCACAGTCGCGGTTGAGCCAGTGGTTGGGACCACATGTCAGCGTCTTCAGGGTCACTCCCAGGTTGGGGTCTTTCTTCGGAGTTGCAGGATGTCTAGACCTGCAAGTAAATTTAAAAGAACAATTTTAGTAATTTTTCAGGCAGTGGGAGTTGATTTTAAGGAGTGTGGGGTGATGTAGAAGGGGGAGCTTGGGGTCTGCAGAAGTTCACAGCTCTGTGGGTCACAGACCTGATTTGTTTAGGTTCAAGACATTATTTACAGAGTTCAAAAGTTAAATGCATGGCAAAATCTAATAGTGTTTCTCAGAATCAGACACAATGTCAATACCCATTGGCCACATGAATGTGGAGCTTGAGGTTTTATTGAAGTTTGTCGTGTCTGTAATTAGTTGTGCTGACCTGGGGTCTAAATAACACTTGAAATAAATCTCTTCATTGGCAGAACTTATTGTACCCAACCATAGGGTGGCACAGTGGTTAGCAGTGCTGTCTCACAGTGCCAGAGACCCAGGTTCAATTCCAATCTCGGGTCACTGTCTGTGTGGATTTTGCACATCCCCCCGTGTCTGTGTAGATTTCCACTGGGTGCTTGGATTTCCTCAAACACATCAAAGATATGTAGGTGAATTGGTCATGATAAATTGCCATTTTAGTCTCAGGAAGATTATCAAGATAAATACATGGGGTTTGGGGGATAGGGTCTGCTATTGGTGCAGGCTCAATGGGTTAAATGAATGTCCTTTTGCACTGTTGGGATCTATGAAAAGTCCAGAAAACTGAAGATAACTTTCACACATGAGTTCCGACTGAGAGAGAAAATTCACAAATCCAGAGATATCTCATCTTAAAAACCATTGGTCTGTAATCACATTCAAGGCAGGATTTCCAGACTGACCTCTCATATTCCAGACATTGCCATTTAAACCTTTCATTAAGAAACAGAAGTGAAATATATTAATATTGAGCAGACACAATCCACAGCCATGGTTCCTCCGAGAAGTACTGAGACCAGCAGGAGGAACTGGCTGAAAGCCGAGGTTCTCTTAACTTTCCACATGCTCTTAAGAGACAGTTACCAGAATTCCACAGCCCCACCCCGGAATCAAAAGTGGGCAAGGGACGGACAACGGAAATGCCCATTGACCTTGGACATGAATTTCTAGTCGCACTTGAACGAGGCTGAAAAGTACCACACAATAAGACCATAAAGACCCATCCATCAGGACATATACAAGCTGCAAAGCTGGACTGAGAGGTGGCAAATGGGGTTTAATGCGAGCTGATTCATTTTGAAAGGAGTAACTGGAATACAGAGTATTGGTCTAATGATAAGATACTTGGTAGTGTGATTGAGCAGAGAGATCTCGGTGTCCGTGGGCATAGATCCCTGACAGTTGGTACCCCTAAGGTTGAAAGGGTTGTTAAGGTAGCGTATGGTGTGTTAGCTTTTATTTGTAGATGGATTGAGTTTAGGAAACATGAGGTCATGTTGCAGCTATACAAATCTCTAATGCAGCTGCACTTGGAGTATTGCGTACGGTTCTGGTCGCCGCATTATAGGAAGGACTCAGTGACTATCGCTGTGCTGTGCAGATACGTGGATTTGGGCCTGTGTCTGTGGGAGTTTGCGCATTCTCCCCGTGCTTGCGTGGGTTTTCTCCGGGGTGCTCCGGTTTCCTCCCACATCCCAAAGATGTGCTCTTACGCTAATTGGCAGAACAAATTCTCCCTAAATTGTCTCAAATTTGGTTTCAATGCATAGATCTATAAACATGGACAGGGATCACGGGTAGAAGTGGGAACATCGGGGTGGCAGTACGGGCTCGTTGGGCCGAAGGGCCTGTTTCCCGTGCTGTTTTGTTCTTTGTTCTTTGGATGTGGAAGCATGGGAAAGGGTGCAGGGGAGATTTACCAAGATGTTGCCTGATATGTTGCTAAATTCTTACTGAGTTCTTTTGCATAAGTCAGGGTCGCCTAACTAGAACGTCTCAGGCGTAGAATTCAGCAAGCAGCGGATATCGCTGTTTATCTGTGGTTTCCGATTTGGACAGTCATGGATCTGCTTCTTCGGCACACTTATTTGATGAAGTTACTGTGGTGGCAAACTCCTTCAGGTTGGTCGCAACGTTTTTAAAATTAACCAGTCCACAGACTCGAAACAGTCTCATCGGAAGCGATTGGATTCCTCTCATCAACATTGCATGACTTTCTTTGATAGATTCTCCCGGTTCGATTTTTGTTTCTAAGCTGGGAGTAGGAGCACAGCCTTGTGGTCTGATTTGTTGAAGCGTGGGTGGGGGATAGAGCTACAGGCATGTTTGAGCTTTTGCTGGAACAGGAGGCGTGTTGGTGGTAATTTGGAAGTAGGTTCTTGAGCTTGGCCTGATTGAAGTCCCCAGCCACAATAAACAAAGCTTAGGCTATTTGGGGTGGTGTATGAATGGTCTAGCATGTTCCTCATGACGGCATGGGGATGGGGTGTAAACTGTCATCAGGCTGGCAGAAGTGAACTCCTACGGAAGGTAGTCGGGATGGAATTGTAGCGTCAAGTATTCTCATCTGGGGAGCAGAAACTTGCCAGTATTGCTACATCTAGGCGCCAAGAGATGTTGATTAGAAGGCAGATCCCACCTCCCGTAGCCTTGCTTGAGGCCAATGTACAGTGGATTGAGAAGACCTCTGGTTGTAGGGTACAGTCAGGCAGCACGGAAACACAGTGGTTAGCACTGCTGCCTCACAGCACCAAGGACCCGGGTTCAATTCCCAGTCTTGCATATTCTCCCTGTGTCTGCATGGGTTTCCTCTGGGTGCTCCAGTTTCCTCCCACAGTCCAAAGATGTGTGGGTTAGGTTGATTAGCCATGCAAAATTGACTCTAGTTTTGGAAGGGGGGAGGTGGAATTAGTAAATATGTGAGGTGACTAGGATAGGGTGGATTTGTTGTCGATGCACGCTGGATGGGTTGAATAGCCTCCTCCTCTGCTGCAGGGATTCTATGATCTCGTCCAGTGAATCAGAAGTGAGCTTGGAATAGAGCACACAGTACACAGTTCCTTTTGAAAAGTGAGCCTGGCTTTACATTTGTCTGCCGTGTTTTCCAGAGGTTGGGCGTTTGCCAGGAGTAAGCTGGAGAGGGGGTCCCTAATGATCACTGGGGTCACAGATTGGGGTCTTCCTTGGGATGTTGGAGGATCTCTAGACCTTCAAGTTAATTTAAAAGAGCAATGTTAGTAATTTTTAGGCTGTGGGAGTTGATTTTAATCATTGTTGGGTGGTTGTAGAAGGGAGAGCTTGCAGAAGCACACAGTTCTCTGGGTCACAGGCCTGATTTTTTCAGGTCCGAGACATTATTTATAGGTTTGCAAAGTTCAAAAATTAAATGCGTGTCAAAATCAAATAACACTTCCCAGAATCAGACACAATGTCCACACACATTGGCCATGTGAATGCGGAACTTGAGGTTTTATTGAAGTTTGTAGTGTCTGTAATTAGTCGTGCTGGACTGGGAGCTAAATAACGCTTGAAATAAATCTCTTCATTGGCAGAACTTATTGTATCCAACCACAGGGTGGCACAGTGGTTAGCGCTGCTGTCTCACAGTGCCAGGAACCAGGTTCAATTCCAGCCTTGGGTCACCGTATGGAGTTTGCACATGCTCCCGTTCCTCTGGGTGCTTGGGTTTCCTCTCATATGCCAAAGACTTGTGGGTTAGGTGGATTGGTAATGATAAATTGCCGTTTCACTCTCAGGGAGATTAGCAGGATAAATTCATGGGGATTTGGGGATAGGGTCTGCAGTTGGTGCAGGCTCGTGGGCCGAATGACCTCCTTCTGCGCTATACGGAGTCTATGCAAAGCCCAGGGAACTGCAGATAACTTTCACACGTGGGTTCCAACTGAGCGAGAAAATTCACAAACCCGGGGAGATCTCATCTTAAAAACCATTGGTCTCCAATCACATTCAAGGCAGAATTGCCTGACTGACTCCTCTCATTCTTCAGCTTCAGAAATTGCTACTTCAACCCTTGATTAAGAAACAGAAGTGGAATATATTGATATCAGGAAGGCACAATCCATAGCTACAGTTCCTCTAAAAAAAAACTGAGACCAGCAAGAGGAACTGGTGGAGGTAGAAATCCAAGTTCTCTCACCTTTTCACATACTCAACAAGTACTTCCAAGTGAGAACATGGAGCTGAGTGATTACCAAAATTACAGTGAGTCATCCGTTGATCCAGAAAAGAGCTGCAGAGGAAAACAGGAAGACTTGAAACCAGGTATGTATCAGTCATTTGGTCATTACTGTACGATATATACATTTTGAGATAATCAGCTAAGATTTTTTAACCTTCAGAAATAGCACAATAAATTGTGTATTTATTAATCACAAGCAGGCTTACATTCACACTACAACATGAAAAATCCCCCAGTCATCACACTCCAGCACCTGTTCAGGTACACTGAGAGAGAATTTAGCACGGCAGTGCACCTAACCTGCACGTTTTTTGCGCTGTGGGAGGAAACAGGAGCATCTGGAGGGAACCCAAGCAGATACAGAGAGAATGTGCAAACTCCATACAGACGATGGCCCAAACTAAGAATCAAACCCGGTCCCTAGTGCTCTGAGGCAGCAAATGCTAGCCACCGTGCTGCCCTGTTTGAGAGAATAAGTTATCAGTATTCTTCCGAAGGATAGATGGATTTTGAACGTTGAACCAAAGCAATAAAAATAGAAAATGCTGGAAAATCTCAGCAGGTCCAGCAACACCTGTGGAGAAAGAAACCTACCTCTTCACCAACCACGGAATTGGCGAGGGTCTAAAACAGAAATTTCAGATGGGTATTTCCTTCATAGCTAAAGAGAGGGAGGAATATAGAGGTTTACAATGTGTGGGTAGTGAATGTGTGGAATTTACTTCCAATAGCTGAGGACAAAACGTCTGATTTCAAGAAGAAATCAGATAAAGCACTTGGGGCTAAAGGGATCGAGGGACATGGGAGGAAGGCAGGATCAGGATATTGAGTTCAATGACCAGCTATAATCAAAATGAATGGTGGAGCAGGCTCAATGTAGAATGGTCTACTCCTGCTTCTTAGTTTCTATGTTTCTATATGAACTTACTTCAAGGAGTCAACTTCAATTGAACTGGAAGATTAGTGGGAGGGGCTGGAAAATTAGTTTCTTCTCCAATACCAAATGAATAAAAGTTTGGGATTGTTTTTCACGAGATTGCTATAAAGCTTTCATTGATGACTTTCTTTCAAACCTTACAGAGCAAGGTGAGAAATCAGCAGGCCCTGTCCGAGAAAAACGATCACCTCTCGTCATCTACATTCTCCTGGGCATCACTATCCTCTTGTTTGTGTTGATGTTCATCATTGCCGTTGTACTGTGTAAGTTTTTTTATTATTCATTCGTGCTACTTGGTATCACTGGCCAACATTTATTGCCCAACTTTTGAATGGACCTACCTCGCATGAAGTTGATCTTTCTCTACATCCTAGCTATGACTGTAACACTACATTCTGCACTCTGTTGCTTCCTTCTCTGCGAATGGTATGCTTTGTCTGTGTAGCACACAAGAGATGACACCTTTCACTGTATGTTAGTACATGTGACAAAAATAAACCAAATTGTTTAAAGTCACCTGCTGTGGTTCTAGAGTCATATGTGGGCCAGACTGGGGAAGGAAGGCAGATTTCCTTCCCTAAAGGACTTTAGGGAAGCAGATAGGGTTTTCCGACAATTGTTTCACGATCATCAGTGGAGTCTTTAATTCCAAATATTTTTCATTGAATTCAAATTCCACTGAGGTACGATTCAAACCCGTGTCCCCTTCTCCCTAAATTGTCTCAAATTTGGTTTCAATCCATAGATCTATAAACATAGACAGGGATCATGGGTAGAAGTGAGAACATCGAGGTGGCGGCGCGGGCTCGTTGGACTGAAGGGCCTGTTTCCCACGCTGTTTTTTTTGTTCTTTGTCCTTTGTAACGTTCGATGAGTTTCTGGATTACTAGTCTCATGATAATACCATTCCCTCCTCTTAGGTTTTCTGATATTTTCCAACTATGTAACTAATTGCTTTGAATTCTGATTGGTCAGAGCTAGAAGCAAGCTAGTATTTGTCTTGAAGTTTGAGGTAGATTTTAACTGAACTCCAGTGCAGAGCTTAAGCGTGGAGCAAATCGAGGATTTCAGTTAGATGGTAAATGTTTTAAAAAAAGATGGTTAGAAAAAGATTAAGTTTCCCCCCCTCATTCAAAGCTGCAGATGATTAAGTTTCCTGTCTGAGCGGGGAGGATGTTGAAGAGCACTGGATGTTGTGGAGCTATAGGTTGCTGTGCTCTGAAGCTTCTCTGGATGCCTGCAAGGAGGTCTAAAAAGCACAGGCCATTCCAATCTGGGGTTTGAGTCCTTCAAACAGCCCAACAGCCCCTTCCGCTGCGTTAAGTGAAGACACAACCTCAAAGCCTATCAACAGCTAATGTGCAATCAGCCATCCCATCATCTGACCATCAATTAGTGAGATTGCAGGAGTTGGAAGGAGTCTTAACCCCCCACTTTGATTCCACCTCAACATATAGAGTGGTATTGTCATTGGATGCGTAGTCAAGAGATTTGGGGTAATTCTCTGGGGACCTGGGTTCGAATCCTGCTATAGCATGTATCAACATTTGAATTCAATAAGAATCTAGAATTAAAAGTCTGGTGACAGCCCTTAAAACCAAACCGGGACGTTATGACTTCCTTTATTTATTGTTCTTTTTAGCTCCTTTGCTCAATTGAACCTTCCATTTCTGCAAATAGTTCCAATTAGTCCAATATTGTCATTTTGCTCACCTATCAATGCCAAGGAGCACTGCCAGGGGACATTGGCAGGCCAGTAGCTGGGCATAACCCTCTTCTCTGGGGTCTATATTTATCTTTATGCCCCTGGGGAGGGTTGAGAACAAGTTCACGTCTGCGTGAATCTGTAGTAAACCGCACTAAAAATCTGAAATCTTGTTGGTGAGAGGTCTGGACTTTGAACCCCTACCAGCGTTCACAAGAACGGGGAACGCAAGCTCAAGATTGAATCCTCTGCATTCTAAACCTAACCATTTAGAGAGTCTAAAAAGGGATTTTCTTCACGTCATACTGCTCCTCTTGCCTTTCACTTTCAATCAGTGTCTTAAATTCCTGATCCTTTTGCAAATGGGAACAATTTCTCCCGATTTAATTTGTGCAGACCCCTCCTGATCTTGAACCCTTCAATCGAACCACAGCCTAGTCTTGTCTGCAGAAAACAGTTCTAATCTTGCCATCTTGTCTCTCATCCTGAAACTTTTCCCAGAAATCTTCCCTGAACAATCACCCATGTTTTGATTCCTACTTTTCCTGAAGTTTGGGACGCAGAACTGAACATGACGCTAATATCGGGAGAGAAACAGAGGTTTACAAAAGTTTTTTTTTAAGTTTATTTATTAGTCACAAGTACAATGAAAACTCCTGTGAAAATCTCCTCATCACCACACTCCGGCACCTGTTCAGGTACGCTGAGGGAGAATTCAGCACGGCCAATGCAACTAACCAGCACGTCTTTCAGACTGAGAGGAAACCAGAGTACTTGGAAGAAACCCATGCAGACACAGTGAGAATGTGCAAACTCCTCACAGACAGTGAGCCAAAGCCAGGAATTGAACTTGCGTCCCTTGTGCTGTGAGGCAGCAGTGCTAACCCTGCGTCACCATACTGTCCTAAGTTCACCTTCACTTCGCCCAACATCTTACCTGTTCTCTGATCTCTTAGTGGCCTCCATCAGCTATGGTTGCCACCATTTACATTACCTTTGCTCTTTTGTCTACAAGATCCTTGTCAATCTCTCCCTAGCTCCCACTTATCGCTGGCCTTCTATTCAGTCCCTACTCCACACACTGTGTACACCCCCCAGCCCTCCAACCCGCACACAACAGAAGAAACCTCACCTTATTTCCCATTTTCTTGAGCTCTGAGGAAGAGTCATACCCAAGCTCAAAACATTGGTCCTGTTCTTTCTCCCTCTCCCCACAGACGTTGTCACGCCTGCTGAGATTTTCCGGAATTTTCTGTTTTACTTCAATCCGATCGAAAATGCTGGAAAGACTCATCAAGTTTGGCAGCATGTGAGAAGAGAGAAACAAGAGTTAACTGGTGGAATTTTGTAGCTTCTTGGCAGGAGAGGCAACAGGAAAATGGGAATCACAATGGGGATTCTTCCAATGTTTGAGAAAGTGTCAAGTTGCTTCCCACTTGCCCATGGATCGGTTGAGTTTGTCTTGGCACATTTTAGCAATGTGGCAGTTGAGGGGAGGGAAGGGGGGGAGTGACAATTGAAGAAAGTGGCTACATTTCCTGTTCAGGCACTCAAAGGAGACCTTGACTCTTAGGAGTGTTCCCTTAGCCCTGGCTTGGGGAACTCAACTTCCCACGCAATATAGCCTGGCCCTGCGGGGATGCTGCACTTCCTTGAATTCTGGAAATATGGTTCCCCTTCACTGAGGACTTCCTGTCACTCAGTAGTGGCCACCATTGCTAGCAGCTCTCAGAGACAGGTCTTCTTCCTTGACTGGGGGATTGGAGGGGGTAGTTGTGGGTGGGGGGGGGGGGGGGCTGTTAATACCCATACTAATAATTATGGTAGAAAATAGCAGTCACATTAATAACTTTATCCAGTAGAAGGGTTAATAGAGACAAATCACAAAAGTGTACATAATGTCCAGGCACCTGACCTTCAGATAAGGAATTGAGAGAGATACAGTGCTGGGAAAAGGTCTTTTAATCATGCATTTACATGGGAGTGATCCATGTTCCAATATCCAGACACAGCTGGGATGCCTAAATGATGGTGAAAAACAATACTCAATTGAGACAAGGAGAAACCTTACGTCAATTGGATATTATAATTAAACAAGTGTAAATTGATTGCAATTGGTTCTAAAGACTACACTTTTATATTATGTAATCTAATTAATAACTATGATTGGATGGAGATAGCTCCTATTCTCTTATTGGTATATGCTAATTACTTGTATTTATATTCATTCATGGGTTTCGCCGGCTGGCCAACATTTATTGCCCATTCCTCATTGCCCGAGGACAGTTGAGAGTCAACCACATTGCTGTGGCTCTGGGGTCACATGTAGGCTAGAACGGCTAAGGATAGCAGGTTTCCCTCCCTAAAGTACATGAGTGAACCAGATGGGTTTTTCCGACAATGGTCAACAGTAGATTCTTAATTCCAGATTTTTTTTATTGAATTCAAATTCCACTATCTGCTGTGGGGGGATTTGAACCCCGGGTCCCCAGAACATTTGCTGAGTTTCTTAACCTCGACAATACCACGAGTCCGTTGCTTCTCCATCGCCTGCCCACTTGCAGTCGAAACTGAGACTTTAATTGCTTATGTATTTCTGAATTTTTCACTCTGATCTGAATGACTTTATCCAGAGATCTGTACCCCTTGACTTCTTTCAATAAATTCATCCCAAACCACCCTACGACTTTGTCTGGCTGCTTGAGGGGAAGAATAGTTCTAAATAAGCCAGAAGCAGTCCCCAAACAGGGCAGAAGTCCCATCCCAAGGCTAAAAGTAACCAAACAGCCATTAAACACAGACAAACAGAAGGAGACTCAACCCAGATTTCCGGCTGCAGTAACCTCCTTTGTTTGAAATGTTTTCGTGTTTGTTATCTTGGTTGGAACTGAGACAAATTGGAAATGCAATATGTTTTGAGCAAGTGATGGGGGAGAGTGTGAAAGAACACAAGGAGAGGTCTGTGTGAGAGGAAAGTACAGATTAAATGAAAAAGGGTTCATGGCATAAAGTCAAAGGAATGTTCACGGAACAAGTAAAGGAAGAAAAGTGAGTCTCGTTAATGTTTAAACGCCAGGATACAGGTTTCAAGAAGTAACTGAGAAAGAAACACAAGAAATAAAGACAATGAGACAGAATGGGGGAAGAAACTCAATCTAAAATTATTTAATTTGATCCAGAAAGCTGTAAAGGCTCTTTAAGCACAGCATCTTTATAGTGCCATTCAGCCCATCAAATCTGCACTGGCTTTCTGACAGAACATGCTCCCTCATCCCTTGCTTTGTCCCCATCACCTTGCCCATTTTCTCTTTCCAGATAGCTACCCGATTTGAATACCTCGATCAAACTAGCTTCCACTGCCCTTTCAGATAGTTTGTTCCAAATTCCAGTCACCCTCTGTCGGGCGAGATTAATTGGACCCCCCAGCCACGTGGGACTTGGGGTCAGTCCCAATAGAAGGGAAACTGAGCTTGGGGAGGCGTACACAATGCGGACTTTACAATGTGATTCTTGTCCATGAAGGATGGAGGAGGGAAACCCAATTTAGGCTGGCATTAAGGAGCGAACCTTGTTTCTCTTTCAGTTTCACACGTGTTCAATGACATGAAGAGGATTGACGGGAATTTGGAAAAGAAACTGGCCCAAGTGATGAGTAATGGTGAGTGCAAAGTCCAAATCCGACACCTAGATCTTTTGTGTTCAGAGGGCTCCTATTTTACAGATGGTTTGGTCATTCTCCGGCCGGTGGGGAGTCCAGAACTGAAACTGTCTTAATCTACCACATGGCTTACTAAGACTTAGGGGGATGGAAATTGGGAATCAAAGAGGTTGAGGGGAGTGTGGGACCTGAAATGGAGATTGGGATTGTGGAATGAAAATGGGCTTAGTTTGTGTAATCATGAAGTCTGTATAGCGTTCTGGTGAGAACGCATTGCACTATCTCAAAGACCTTGTAGCCGCGGGTCTCCAAACTGTATGCATTACATCAGATGTGGTGTAACCAAGGCCCTGTGTAGCTGAACCAAATCTTCTCTGTTATATTCTCTCTTCGGGTTATAAAGCAGAAACATTTCATGAGTTGTGTTGATTATATTTCGCATTTGAGAAATACGTTTTAGAGATCAGTGAATGGATTTGAAGTTTATTGGGCATCAAGGTCGGCATTCTCCGATCTTGTTCGGTCCTGCTGCCAGCAAGAATGGAGGATTTAACACTCGTCCAAAACTCCATTCATCGCAGCAAGACCAGAGAATCTTCGTCACGGGACAGGTCAGAGGTTCCTGGTTCTAGCGCAGATGTAGCAAGCAGCAAAGAAGCAAATGGTATGTTGGCCTGCATAGTGATAGGATTTGGGATAGGGATGTTTTGCTGCAATTTTATCGGTGGGCATAATGTAGAGATGCTGTTTTGGGCTGGGGTAGACATAGTGATGAGGCTCACTTGGTCTTGTGAGATTTCTTACTGTATTGATGGAGCCACACCTGGAATATTTTGTGCAGACTGGTTGTCCTTATCTGAGGAAGGATGTCCTTGCTGTAGAAGGAGTACAGTGAAGGTTTACCTTGCTAATTTCTGGGATGGCAAGTCTGAGACATGAGGAGAGACTAAGTTGGTTATGATTATATTCACTGGGGTTTAGAAGAGTGAGAGGGGATCTCATAGAAACGTATAGAATTCTGACAGGGTTAGACAGGGTAGATTTGGAAAGAATGTTCCCGATAGCGGGTGAGTCCAGAAAACTATGGGTCACAGTTCAAGCATAAGGGATAAACCTTTTAGAACTTAGGTGAGGAGGAAGTTCTTCACCCAGAATGTGGTGAATGTGTGGAATTTATTATCATAGAAAGTAGTTAAGGCCAAAACGTCTGATTTCAAGAAGGCTGGCACAGTGGTTGGCACAGCTGCCTCACAGCGCAGGGACCTGGGTTTGATTTTTGGCTTGGGTCACTGTCTGTGTGGAGTTTGCACATTCTCCCCATGTCTGTGTGGGTTTCATCTGGGTGCTCGGGTTCCCTCCCACAGTCCAAAAGATTTGCAGGTTAACTGGATAGGTCATGCTAAATTGCCCCTTATTACCCCCGGATACATTGGTTAGAGGGATTATTGGGGTATAAAGGTGGGGATAGAACCCAGGTGGAGTTGTTGTCGGTGCAGACTCAATGGGCTGAATGGCCTCTTTTGCATTGTAGGGATTCTCATGAACTTTCCCAGTTGAACAACAACGTCAGTGTGAAATCTGGAGTTGACAGACCTTTGTGTCTCCAATTCAGAGATCCCTCTCGCGTCGCATGGCCAAAACTCTTACTGCAGATTCAAGTGATCAAAATCAGGAACCGAAATGGTGCCAGCTCTAGTCCCCAGCTCACCACTTCAACCCTTCCTCAATTGGCATAACAACCATCTAACCAAAGCTTTCTTTCAGCGACTGATTCCCCATTCTTACCGCTGCAGTGGAGGTTTTGGAGAACTTGCTGCTTTAGCTTCGCCTCTGGTTATATTTTCCAACACGGCCATTCTGGAAGGTGGTGAATGGCACCAGTCCCAGCAGATTGTGGTGAAGGGAAACTGAGCTTGGGGAGGGTTACACAATTTGGAGCTTAGCACGTGATCCTTCTCCTGACAGGGTTAGACAGGGTAGATTCGGAAAGCAGGAGCAGGAAAATCCAAATTAGGCTAATGAGGAACGAACCTCTTTCAGTTTCAAAGATGTTCAACGAAATGAAGAGAATTGACAGGAATGTGGAGGTGAGAAGTGGAGAGTACAAAGCCCAAATTCGATATCTAAACCTTTTTGATTTCTGTTTCAGAGAGATCTCCAGCTTTACAGAAGGTTTAACAATTCTCACCCATGGCTTCAACTCCATGATCACTCATATTTCTTAAGTGAAACCGTATAAGATGCTTTTAAATTTTACCCACACATATTCCCCGGTCTTTTACCTTAGTTACTGTCAGAAAAAAAGTTAATTAGTTTAGTTCGGAGTGACCTGGTCTTTACAGATTTATATGTCTGTCTCTAATCAGCTTACAGATTCCTCACTCTGCCCTTAATTCTTTATGGGATGTGGGTTTCACTAGCATTTATTGCCCATCCTAGTTGCCTTTAAGAAGGTGGTTGTGCATAGCCTTCTTGAAACGCTGTAGTCCCAGTGTTGTAGGTATACCCATTGCGCTGTTAGAGAAGGTGATCGTTGATTTTGACTCACCGAAAGAACGGCCAATATATTTCCAAGTCAGTGAGTAACTTGGAGGGGGGATTGTGGCAGGGATGGAAAACATGATATTCTCTTGTGTCTTCAGTCCTTGTCCTAGATGTTAGAGGTCATAGGTTTGGAAGGTGTTGCCTAAGGGACCGTGTTGAGCAGCAGAAGTGCATCTTGTAAATGGTACACACTGCTGCAGGGTCACCCAGAGGAAACCCATGCAGACATGGGGAGAACATGCAGACCCCACGCAGGCAGTGACCCAAACCGGGGAATCGAACCCGGGTCCCTGGTGCTGTGAGGCAGCATTGGCAACCACTGTGCCACCCAACACCGCACTGCAACACTGCAATGAAGTTACTTTAATGATGTTCCCAATTTTGAACAGTGGAAAATGCATCCACCCTCTGACTGGGGGAGGGGGAGATTGTGGCAAGATTTCACGCTCATGTAAAACAAATCTTTGGTCTTTTTTGCGATATTTATCGCAATCAACGTGTAATGGATTGAACGCAAGGGCTGGAATTTTGTCATTGTTTAGCAAAGTTTTAGCTCAGGTGGGAAGAGGGGAGTTCAGCCCATCAGCTGTAATGATAGCTCCCCCCTAACCTCCACCCCAAGATTTTAGGACATTTGATTATAAGAAAAAACCAACAGGTGGGTTCTATATGCTGGTGGGGAGAACTTTGAACAAGTTCCACCAGAAATTTGGGTTTCTGAAAGATCGGGTGTCCTTTTAAAGATTCCGATTGGACATGGAGCTGAGAAATGCCCAACCCCGACATGGAACCAATGCCAAGCTGAACCTCCTGCTCTCTCCCCACTCCCCCCGCAACCACAAAAACCTCCCCAACATAGAACCCTGACACCCTGACTCCCGCTATGGAAACAGAGCTCCCTCTGCCCCCTCCACATCTCCCTCACGGAGTCCCCCCCATCCTCAGCATCGTGGCACAGTGGTTGGCAGACGATATGGTGGCATGGCGGTTAGCGTTGGTGCCTCACAGCTCCAGGGACCGGGGTTCGATTCCCAGCTCGGATCACTGTCTGTGCAGAGTCTGCACATTCTCCCCGTGTCTGGGTGGAGGTTTCCTCCGGGTGCTCTAGTTTCTTCCCAAAGGCCGAAAGATGTGCAGAATAGTTTGAGTGGCCGTGCTAAACTTCCCGTTAGTGTCCTGGGACGTGCAGGTTAGAGGGATTAGCGCGGTAAGTGACGGGATTAGGCCTGAGTGGGATTATGCTCAGTGCAGACTCGATAGGCCGAATGACCTCCTTCTACGATTCTATGCTACCTGGCAATGCCCATAGAACTGCTCCATCCCCTCCCCCAGCCAGTGCAACTCCTGGCACTGCCCCCCCCCCCCCGGAGTGATGAAGGCCCTGTCCTCCTGTCCTGACAACCCTTCCTTGCGTTGCCCCTGCAGCTGTCACCTGCCAAGGTATGGGCACTGCTCTCTGGGTGGTGCCAGCGTACCGCCTGACGCTGACCATCCTCACCCCGACCCTCCCCAACCTCCTCCATGGGCTGTACCTCTCTATGTGCCTCCCCAGCTTCTGTTAGCTAGATGCGGATAGTGGAGAATCTGTTGTGATTCGTGCTGGCTCGAGGAGGGACAGGCAAATGTGGAAGTGGGGGAATTTGTATATTCGATTAGATGTAAAAATCGGGATTCCCCAACGCCGCAGAGGCAGAGTGCGGGAGTTAAACAAAGAACACAAAGAACAAAGAACAAAACAGCACGGGAAACAGGCCCTTCGGCCCAACGAGCCAGCACCGCCATCCTGATGTTCCCACCTCTATCCGTGGTCCCTGTCCATGTTTATAGATCTATGGATTAAAAACCAAATTTGAGACAATTTAGGGAGAATTTGTTTTGCCAATTAGCCTGAGAGCACATCTTTGGGATGTGGGAGGAAACCGGAGCACCCGGAGAAAAATAGAACATAGAACATAGAACATTACAGCGCAGAACAGGCCCTTCGGCCTTCGATGTTGCGCCGACCAATTAGGAAAAAGCAATGACCCTCCAACCTAAACCATTCCCTTTTCATCCATAAACTTATCTACTAACCTCTTAAACGCCACCAAACTTGGCGCATCTACAACTGCAGCAGGCAGGGCATTCCATACCCTTACCACCCTCTGGGTAAAGAACCTACCTCTGACATCCGTCCTATAACTACCACCCCTTAATTTAAAGCTATGTCCCCTCGTGCTAGCTTTCTCTATCCTAGGAAAAAGGCTATCACTGTCCACCCTATCTAAACCTCTAATCATCTTATATGTTTCAATAAGGTCTCCTCTTAGCCGCCTTCTTTCTAACGAAAACAACCTTAAATCCCTCAGCCTCTCTTCATAAGACCTGCCCTCCATACCAGGCAACATCCTGGTAAACCTCCTCTGTACCCTCTCCAATGCCTCCACATCTTTCTTATAATGCGGGGACCAGAACTGCACACAATACTCTAAGTGCGGCCGCACTAGAGTTTTGTACAGTTGCAACATGACGTTGCGGCTCCGAAATTCAATCCCCCTACCAATAAAAGCTAAGACTCCGTATGCCTTCTTAACAACCTTATCGACTTGATTGCCAACTTTCAGGGATCTATGCACACATACACCAAGATCCCTCTGTTCATCAACACTATTAAGAGTCCTACCATTAGCCCTATACTCTACACATTTGTTATTCCTGCCAAAGTGAATTACCTCACACTTTTCCACATTAAACTCCATTTGCCACCTCTCGGCCCAGCTCTGCAACTTGTCCAAGTCTCTCTGCAAACTATAACACCCCTCTTCACTATCTACCACTCCTCCGACTTTGGTGTCATCCGCAAATTTACTAATCCATCCTTCAATACCCTCATCCAGATCATTTATAAAAATTACAAACAGCAGGGGCCCCAAAACAGATCCCTGAGGTACACCACTTGTAACCGAACTCCACGATGAATATCTCCCATCAACCACCACCTTCTGTCTTCTATCTGCTAGCCAATTCCTAATCCAATTAGCTAAATCACCCTCAATCCCATACATCTGCATTTTCTGCAGGAGCCTTCCATGGGCCACCTTATCGAACGCCTTACTAAAGTCCATATATACCACATCAACTGCCTTACCCCCATCCACCTCTTTGGTCACTTTTTCAAAAAACTCAATAAGGTTAGTAAGGCACGACCTACCCTTCACAAAACCATGCTGACTATCCCCAATCAATTCATTTCTCTCTAAATAACTATAAATACTATCCCTAATAATTCTCTCCAATACTTTGCCCACAGAAAACCCACGCAAGCACGGGGAGAAACTTTCACAGACACAGGCCCAAATCCATGTATCTGCACAGCCCAGTGATAGTCACTGAGCTGTCGTGTTGCCCATCAAATGGTCCAGGTCAGTGTAAATCGGTCTGGGTCTCCCACTCAACTCTCTACTCTCTTCCCCTCCCTCCATTCCAGTCCCCAGTGAATGGGGCAGAAAATCCCCCCCCTTTGGTTTTCCGACAGAGGAGTATTATTATACGTTCAATGTGAGTACAGATTAAAGGTGAGAAAATCTCTCTTGGAGGAACAAAGGGTCAAATTCCCCAGCTGCGCCATCCAAAAACCCGTCAATGGGGCTTCACATTCTCTCCAGCCTGCCCGCTACAATTCCAGGGGTGGGCGAGATGGGAAAATTCTGGCCAATAATCTAAAATGTTCCTTCTCTTCCAGTTACAGGAATGTCCAAAGAGATGAGAAAGTCACTCGCTGAACTTAGCGTTGAAGTTTTGAAGCTGAAAGGGGGTAAGTTTAATTGCCCTGCTGAAATAAATACTCAGAGCGGAGCCACTGTGGTTTGATAATTCTGTATAGCTGCCTGCTTTAAATACTAAATACAACTGAATCTGGTGATCATATCAGCAATTTCCCTTCTGTTTCTGTGCTGGGGTTACTCATTTCATTAACTGGCAGGCTGGAGCACTCAGAGTGAGAAGTCTGACAACACCAGGCTTAAATCCAACCGATTTATTTGATAGTAAACTCACAAGCTTTCGACTCTATGTTCTTCGTCAGGTGAATGAGCGTTCTGGTCTCCAACAGCACACATACCAGCACAACCTGGTGTTGTCAGACTTCTTACTGTGTTTACCCCAGTCCAATGTTGGCATCTCTAAATCAGCACTCAGAGTGTACAGTAGGATGGCCTTCCTGTCCAATTGGGGCCCATCAGAATGGCTACTTTCAGACAACAATCACAAGAACAAGTAACAAGATCCTTAACTATCTGGCCTGCAGCAAGGCCTAGGCTTTCTGCTCTGTCTGGCCTGCAGCAAGGCCTAGGCTTTCTGCTCTGTCTGGCCTGCAGCAAGGCCTGGGATTTCTGCTTTGTCCGGCCTGTGGCAGGGTCTGGGATTTCTGCTCCGTCCGGCCTGTGGCAGGGCTTGGGCTTTCTGCTCTGTCTGGCCTGTGGCAGGGCCTGGGCTTTCTGCTCCGTCCAGACTACAGCAGGGCCTGGGCTTTCTGTTACCATCCAGCCTGCAGCAGGGTCTGGGCTTTCTGCTCCATCTGGCCTGCAGCAAAGTCTGGGCTTTCTGCTCCGCCCGGCCTGCAGCAGGGCCTGGGCTTTCTGCTCTGTCTGGTCTACAGCAAGGCCTGGGCTTTCTGCTCTGTCCGGCCTGTGGCAGGGCCTGGGCTTTCTGTTACCATCCGGCCTGCAGCAGGGCCTGGGCTTTGTGCTCTGTCTGGCCTACAGCAGGGCCTGGGCTTTGTGCTCTGTCTGGCCTACAGCAGGGCCTGGACTTTGTGCTCTGTCTGGCCTACAGCAGGGCCTGGGCTTTCTGCTCCGTCCGGCCTGTGGCAGGGCCTGGGCTTTCTGTTACCATCCGGCTTACAGCAGGGCCTGGGCTTTCTGCTCCGTCCGGCCTGTGGCAGGGCCTGGGATTTCTGCTCCATCCGGCCTGTGGCAGGGCCTGGGCTTTCTGCTCTGCCCGGCCTACAGCAGGGCCTGGGATTTCTGTTACCATCCGGCCTACAGCAGGGCCTGGGCTTTCTGCTCTGTGAGCCTGCAGCAGGGTCTGGGCTTTCTGCTCCGTCCTGCCTGCAGAAGGGCCTGGGCTTTGTGCTCTGTCAGGCTTATAGTAACAACAAGGAAAATATTGAACAGAGCTTTGGCATCAAGGTAGGATTCAGCTGGATTAAAATTGCATGGTCCTTTATACCAGTGTGCGGATCCCGGTTCCTGATCAAAGTTCACCCAATGTCACAGTCATCGATAGGACTAACCATATTGTGGTGGATTAGCTGGTGGACATGTGGGACTAGCTCCTGGGATCCTCAGTATTGCCGTCATACCCCACCAAGTGTCGTGAAGGGCAAGAAATCTCCCTTGTATGAATGTAACAGAGAAAATTACAGCACGGAAACAGCCCTTCAGCCCTCAGAGCTTGTACCAACCATGCTGCCGGACTTAACTAAAATCCCTGATCCTTCCAGGGATGTCTATTCCCATCCTATTCATGAACTTGTTAAGACGTCCCTTAAAAGTCGCTACCCCTATCCGCTTCCATTACTCCTCCCCGGCAGCGAGTTCCAGGCAATCACTACGTTCTGTGTAAGATATCTACCTCGTACATCTCTTTTAGATTCTTGCCTCTTTCACCTTAAATATGTCCTATTATACTCACCTAAATCTATTACACCTACCACTCCCCCTACAAATTGGCACTGCTCCATCTTAGAAAGGAAGGACAGAGGGAGCAAATTGCACAGAACATGATAGAGGGATTTCAATTCCTCCTATCCAGTGTGACTCACAACCTCAGTAACATAGCTAACATTGCAGAAGTTGAGGAAACTATCTTGACCGTGACTGTGACCTGATGTTTGGGGACTGGTGATGTCTCCGAGAGGTGCGTCTGCAGAACAGGCACCAGGGCCTCAGATTATCCAGCAACCTCTGGGGTTTTGAAGCTGGAGCTGTATCAGGAGCTGTGACTGGGGCCTGCGCATCATTAGCAGAAAAACACCGGGGCTACGGACTGATTTCCCATGCTCCTGCTTATGGTATTTTTTCAGCCACACTCCAGTCTGGCTTATCCCCAATTCAGGCAAGATCCAATTACTAGACTCTGAAGTGTGAGAGAATTTGGCAGGAATCGTCCAATCTTGTGCACTGAGAACTTGGTGCTCAGCCAAACCTCCATTCACAGCAGCAGGAGTGGAGAATCCCAGCAACGGGCAACGTTGGAGAATTCTCACCTTGAAGCTGAACTTGTCATGGGGTATTTGATGCTCTGTAACGTGGAGTTTCAGAATTCTGGAACAATTGTGGCAGCTGAGGAGATTTATGGGGTGCTGGGGTATCCTTGCTGGCTCTAACATTCCCCTCAATGTCTTCACAGATGAACACCATTTCCGGTGTCCTCCCCACTGGATGGCGTTCCAGAAAAACTGTTATTACTTCTCAACAGTTGAGAAAAACCAAGAGGACGCTCAGAGATCCTGTACCTTAATGAACGCCAATCTTGTAGTTGTTAACAGTGCTGAGGAACGGGTAAAAGATTATTATAATTTCACTACTGTCTGATCATTCAGTGATGATATAAAACCAGATGCAGTAAGAAGTCTCACAAACACCAGGTTAAAATTTTGGAAGGAGTATACAACAGCTACAGATTACAAGCAAGCACCTTCTAACTCAATTTTAATAAACTGCGTCTATTGATAGGGACTCAAAACAATATTGATTCACTCCTACCACATAGAATCACAGAATCCCTACAGTGCAGAAAGAGGCATTCAATCCATCAACCTGACCATAATCCCACCCAGGCCCTATTCCCATAACCCCACATATTTACTCTGACTAATCCCTCTGACACTAAATGGCAATTTAGCATCCACTTAATCCACACATCTTTGGACTGTGGGAGGAAATCAGAGCACTGGAGGAAACTCACGCAGAACATAGGGGAAAACATGCAGACTCCATGTAGATATTGATTCCAATCTGGGAATCAAACCTGGGTCACTGGCACTGTGAGGCAGCAGTGCTAACCACTGTGCCATCTGCCTACGATAACGTAGAATTATCAGATGTTCTTTCTCTTTAAATAAAGGAGTTTATATATCAATAAAATTTCAAAATAACTTGAATCAAAAAGCCACGTATTCTGGAAAAAATCTCAAACAATGCTGAGACAAAGTACAGGAATGAGATCAAGAATCTGGTGAACTGGTGCAGGAACAATAATCTCTCCCTCGATGTCAACAAAACGAAGGAGATTGTCATCGACTTCAGGAAGCTTAAGGGAGAACATGCCCCTGTCTACATCATCGAAGATGAACTGGAAAGGATCAAGAGCTTCAGGTTTTTAGGTGTCCAGACCACCTGTCCTGGTGCTCCCCCATGCTGACACTACAGTTAAGAAAACTCAACAATTCCTCTACTTTCTCAGAAGACTAAGGAAATTTGGCACGTCAGCTACGATTCTCGCTAACTTTTACAGATGCACCATTAAAAAGCATTCTTTCTGGTTGTGTCACACCTTGGTACGGGCTCCTGCTCTGCCGAAGACCGCAAGGGACTACAAAAGGTTGTGAACGAAGCCCAGTTCCTCACTCAAACCAGCCTCCCATCCATTGACTCTGTCTCCTCTTCTTGCTGGCTTAGAAAAGCAGCCAGCGTAATTAAGGACCTCACGTACCCCGCCATGGGCAGCAGGGTAGCACAGTGGTTAGCCCTGGTGCCTCACAGCGCCAGAGACCTGGATTCAATTACCGGCTTGGATCACTGTGTGTGCGGCGGAGTTTGCATGTTCTCCCCATGTCTGCACGGGTCTCTCTTGTTTCCTCCTACAGTCCAAAAGACATGCTAGGTCGATGCATTGGCCATGCTAAATTCTCCCTCAGTGTACACGAACAGATGCCAGAGTGCGGTTTTTCACAGTAACTTCATCGCAGTGTTAATAGAAGCCTACTTGTGACACTAATAAATACACATAAACATTCTCTCTTCCACCTTCTTTTATCGGAAAAAAGATACAAAAGTCTGAGCTCACGTGCCAACCGACTCCAGAACAGCTTCTTCCCTGCTGCTGTCAGACTTTTGAATGGACCCACCTCGCAATAAGTTGATCTTTCTCTACACCCCTCGCTGTGACTGTAACGCTACACTCTGCACTCTCTTGTTTCTTTCTCTATGAATGGTATGCTTTGTCTGTATAATGTGCACAAAATAGTACTTTTCACTATACACTAATACACGTGACAATAATCAACTCAAATCAAAATTTCCCCCAACTGAATCTTTGCATCAATTCTTTAATGCAATGACTTATTTCTTCAGATCTAATTATTCGACTCTGCAGAACACCGGTCTCAGCACAATTCAATAAAGACTATCTCTACTGCCGTCTTTCCCTATTACACCAGTGCTACATGAATTGGAACCCACTCCTCCCACGCTAATCTCTCAGCCACACTTTTAACTTGAATTGTAGGAGGAACAAAAGTTGGCTTGAAATAAATGGGTTAAGAACTAAGGCAGGAGATTGCTAGAAATTGCTAGGAATTTGTCTTTAATATTGCTGACAAACTATCTTGCTCCATCTACTGCAGTGAACACTTTTACATTGATGGCAGGTATTTCTCCAACACTGGACTCTAAGGGGAAATCACTGGATTGGACTCAATGATTCGATCTCTGAAGGTGACTGGCGTTGGGTGGATGGAACAGATTATACTTCCTCTGTAAAGTGAGTTCCTTTTATCATTTGATTTTCTATACAATATCCGTGACATTGAACATTAATATAAAGCCCGACTTGCGTTCAAATTAAAATTCCCGTTATTTAGCCAAATGGTAAAGTGAATTAGAGACAAAGGGAGTGAAATGTGGTGTGGCAGTGTTAGTTTACTGGGTGCAATGAGGTCCCTTCATGTTCCAAATTGCACCCCTGGTGTAGGCACGCTGATATTTGATGTGAAGAATGCTGATTCCATGTTGATAAGCACAGTGGTCACACAGTAGCGCTTCTATGGTTCTGTGAAAGGGGTTTGCCTGCACATATATCGATGTCAGGAGCATGCAGAGCCGATAAAACAGTTTCTGGATTTCTGGATTAATGAGTTTCTGGATTAATAGTCCAATGATAACACCATTAGACCATCGCCTCCCCACTGTAATTAATGAATTAATGTTATTCCTAACTATTGGTCGGTGATTGATGGGTTTGTGATGAATTGAGCAATGCTTGAGGCTATTGGTGCAACTGGTAGCATATGGCATTTGAGGATACATCATTGGCTTGGACACTTATACGCGATCATTAAACATCTTGTGGTTCAACTCCTAGTGTTGACCTGAGTGACAATCGCTTCCCTAACCCCTCACACTGCTGCAAGGTGAGCGATCTCTCAACATCATCCTGCATCTTTCAGTCATCTTAACTAATGAACCTACCAATGGGAAGAACAACTCAATGTGGGCAGTAATAATACAAAGGACCACCCCAGGGATTGTAACTATAAGATTGTTGCTTAAAAAGAGAGATAGTTGCACATCAAGAGGGCCATTGAACAAGGTGCCTCATGAGTTCCATTACTATTCAACATTACATTGCAGGATAAAGTATATATGGGAGTGAAGATGCAAATTAAAGCCATTAATTTGATACAGTTTTTTGAAGGGATAACCGAGAAGATGGATGAGAGCAGTGCAGTCAACGTTGTCCATATGGATTTTAACAAGGCCTTTGACAAAGTAAGACATGTTAGGTTGTCGCATAAGGTTAAATCTCATGGGATCCAGGGTGAGGTAGCCAAATGGATAGAAAACTGGTTTAACGACAGTGATGGTTGTAAAGGCTTTTTTCAGCGGTGAGTCTGAGGGATCGGTGCTGGGTCCGCTGTTATTTGTCATTTATATAATTTAGATGAGAATTTAGGAGGTATGGTTAGTAAGTTTGCAGATGACACCACGATTGGTGTCTTGGTGGACAGTGAACAAGGTTAGCTAGAATTGCAATAGGATCTTGATCAACTGGGCCAGTGGGCTGATGAATGGCAAATGGTAGATCAAACCAGGACAGGACTCAGTTAATTAATGGAAGGGCATTGGAGAGATCAAAGAGGTTATAGTTCCTTGAAAGTGGAGTCACAGTTGAACGGGGTGTTGAAGAAGGCATTCAGCATGCTTGGTTTCATTGGTTAGAACATTGAATACAGGAGTTGGGACGTCTTGTTGAAGTTGCACAAGACATTGGTAAGGCCACACTTGGAGTACTGTGTACAGTTCTGATCACCCTATTATAGAAAGAATATTATTAAACTAGAAAGAGTGCAGAAAAGATTTACTAGGGTGCCAATGGAACTTGAGTTATAAGGAGAGATTGGATAGACTGGGACTTTTTTTCCCTGGAGCTTAGGGGTGGTCAATAAGTCTATAAAATAATGAGGGAAATAGATCAGCTAGATAGTCAATATCTTTTCCCAAAAGTAGGGGAATCTAAAACTAGAGGATATATGATTAAGGTGAGAAGGGAGAGATACAAAAGGGTCCAGAGAGCCTCTGCAAAGCAGCCAGCATAATTAAGGACCTTAACCCTTAACCCCCTGTATACACCCCGCTAAGACCCCTGTCAGTAAGGGGCAATTTAGCATGGGCAGTCCACCTAACCTGCACATCTTTTGACTGTACGAAGAAACCGGAGCACCTGGAGGAAACCCACGCAGACATGGGGAGAACATGCAAATTCGGCACAGACAGTGAGCCAAAGCTGGAATTGAACCTGAGTCCTGGCACTGTGAGGAGCAGTGCTAACCCACTGTGCCACCATACCACCCTCATCTCTGGTGGATGATGCTCTTGTTGCAAAGGAAGCTAAGAAATCATAATGGTCGGCTCTACCTTCTTGAGATAAAGTTTTTAAATGTTCAGGTCACAATTAACCTGTCCCGGTTCCCCCCATGCCGTCACTATAGTTAAGAAAACCCACCAACGCCTCCACTTTCTCACACAACTAAGAAAATTAGCCATGACTCTCACCAGCTTTTACAGACGCACCATAGAAAGCATTCTTTCTGGTATGGGCTCCTGCTCTGCCCAAGACTACAAGAAACTACAAAAGGTCGTGAAAGTAACCCAATCCATCACGCAAACCAGTTCCCAACCATTGACTCTGTCTATGCTTCCTGCTGCCTCGGCAAAGCAAGCAGCATAGTCACGCACCCCGGATATGCTCTCTTGCATCGGGGTAAAAAACACAAAAGTCTGAGCTCACATACCAACCAACTCAAGAACAGCTTCTTCCCTACTGTTTTGAATGGACCTACCTCGCATTAAGTTGATCTTTCTCTACACCTTAGCTAAGACTGTACATTCTGCACTCTTTCATTTCTTTCTCCATGAACGGTATAGTTTGTATAGCACACAAGAAATAATACTTTTCACTGTATGCTAACACAATAATAATTCAAATCAGAGACTCAAACTTTGCACATTATTCCAGGCGTAGCTTCACTAAGCCTCAGGTAATTGCAGCAAAGTCTTGCACTCCAATCTCCTTGGCCAACACGCCATTTGCCTTCCTAAGCACGCCTGCCTGTTAACCTTTTCCTATCTGGCACAAGGGCTCCCCAATCGCTGAGTGCCAGAATGGCTTTTCACCATTTATAGAACAACTCTCAGAATGAATTTGTTGCCTTTCGTGTTTTGTCATTTAGGTTCTGGAGAAAAGGGGAACCCAATGATCTTTATAAAATTGAGGATTGTGTGGAAATGCTCGCTTATGGAGAATGGAATGATGAAATGTGTACCTCGATTCGACATTGGATCTGCGAAAAGTCAGTGTCACATCGGCCGTAAGAAGGCAAATTACTGTGGATTTCCTCTTGTTCTCTGATGAGGCTGGGTTTGATAGAGTTTGTTCCACAGAGATTGGGACACCTTTCAAAAGGGTTCGCCAGTGCATGTTAAAACAAACCCCCCCCCCCCCCCCCCCCCCCCCCACACCCAGTACAGACATCCTTACCATCCCACAAGCAACCACTCCCCATTCCACCTTTAAACAAGCACCGGGCTACCCCATCTCTCCACCGGCCCCCCAACCCCCCACTCCCCAGCCACGCATACAGGTAGGAGGGGATCCCCCTATATGGGCTCTCCAGAGACCGTGCCCCTGGCACATCCCCTTGGAGTGACAGTGAACAGGATTCTCAGGTTGTCACTGCCAGGAGACAGTGCCTGGGGCACCATTTTGGTGTGTCCTTCCACCACCCACCAACCCTTGAGGCTGTACTTACCCTCGTGCCCCTGGCAAAAGCTTCACAGTTTGCTTAAGTTGTAACCTGGCTGGTAGGACACACCATGGGTGGAAAGGTGGGGGAGAGTTCTTTACATTGAGGGTGTTGGGGAGGGGGGGGTGGGGGATAGATGGTTGGGCAACTTACGACAGGGAAGCCATTCAAATACATTTGAATAAAGTCCTATTATGTCACTTGCGAGCAAAATATGAAATCTTGCCAACAAGAATAGCTTTTCCCGAATCTCAAGAGATTTTCTCTCCACGTTGCCGTTGGCTTTAACTTTGAAAATTATCTCACAATTTCTAATTTGCGGAGAATGTCCAAACTATTCCGCAGATGAGGAGTCACATTTGTCACCTGTTGAAATGGAACAAAATGGAGCTATCAACCTGAGCCGATCCAGTAACACTCTCCAGCTTCTGTATCTGCTATTCTATCCGGCACTTCATTGTAGCACAAAAAACAGCTTGAAACAGCAAACAACTTCCAGCGGCGCTAAATTAGATTAAATCGCAGCGTTATTGACTGAGCACACACTTCAGGACAAATGGAAAAGACAGATAAGTGATACAGTCACACTTGGTGTGCAACCCCCAAGCTGGTATTGGTACGGAGAGTGTGTGTGTGGTCAGGACCATCCCTCTCTCCCCTCCTCACATTTCTGGGTGTAAAGCTCATTGTGCATAGTGTCTCTATCTCAATCCAATCATCGATGACCAACACAGAATCTCCCTATTGTCCCGTGCGTAGCTGAAACATCTCTAGCAGTTCCTGTATGCCTTGTTTTAAGTGTAGTTTACGTATTAGCATCACAAGTCAGCTTACATCAACACTGCAATGAAGTTACTGTGAACATCCCCCAGTCACCACATTCCGGCACCAGTTCGGGTCCACTGAGGGAGAATTTAGCACGGCCAGTGCGCACTAACCAGCACATCTTTACAACTGCGGGAAACTAGAGCATGCAGAAGAAACCCACGTAGACATGGGGAGAATGTGCAAACTCAGTGACCCGAGCCGGGTATTGAACCTGGGTCCCCGGCACTGTGAGGCAGCAGTGCTAATCCACTGTGCCACCTCTCATCCTTCCAGCCCAGGCTCACTGCGACAAAGCTCCTCTGGAACTCTCTGGAAAACCCGCGGTGCAGTTTGGAAACCGTGATGGATATATTAGGCTATGCTGTTCCTGCACCCTCTAGCACTCAGGGCGGTGACCGGAAATTCTGTGGCCCAGGTCATATCACGGACGGTTGAGCTTCAATTGAGAATGAGAAGGGCAACTTCAATGTGCCCTGCCTGCTGTAAGTGGCTCGGCAGACCCAGAAAATGCTAAATCATTGGCCCATCAAGTCTGCACTGACCATGATCCCCACCCAGATCCTATTCCCGTAACCCCACATACTTATCCTGCTGATCCCCCTTAGGGACACAGCCAATCCACCGAACCCGCCCCCCCCCACATCGTTGGACTGTGGGAAGAAATCAGAGGAAACCCACACAGACACGAGGAGAATGTGCAAACTCCGCACAGACAATGACCCAAGCCGGGAATCAAACCCGTGTCCCCAGCACTGTGAGGGACTGTTCTAATCACAATACTACCGTACCACCCATGCGAAAAGACCTTTACTGTTAGCCTGTGTCCTGAAGGTGTGTGAATTATTTGCCTGTGTCCAGCCAGACTGCTCTGAAATTAAAATTGCTTAATGAGGAAACGCGACCATGATTTATCAGCGGATCGGCCTTGGTTAGTTGCTGTTCGCTGGTGTTTGCTCTTTTGCACCAGCTTGAATATCATCGGGAAAGATAAAGGCAGGATTGTGCTCACTTCTCATTATCTGAAGGGCCTCATATTGGTCGGAGTTCTCCGCCCTCGCCCGCGGATGGAATTCTCCGATTCCGCTGCTCTGAATGGATCTCCAAATTCTCCGTTCTGGCTTGCAGCTGCAGGGTGAACGAGATGGGAAATTCCCAGTCATTACAGCTTACACTAACAGCATGTTGGACAAAGTGTGTAAAGTACTGCAAACACCACTAACCACTACTGCTTTGGATTATTGGAAACAAGTCAAAATAAATATCATAACGATTCCAATCAGGTTAAATCTTCTATTTGCTTTCCTCTTAATAAATGTGATTTACGTTTCTGAGTCTCATGGCTTGATAATTCGAGTTTTCAATGGGGAGGATTATTCAGTTCTGCTCCTGCCGATCCAGGATAATATATAAGGGGAGGTTATGGCCGAGTGGTATTATCGCTAGACTGTTAACCCAGAAACTCAGCTAATGTTCTGGGGAACCTAGGGTTCGAATCCTGCCAAGGGAATTTGAATTCAATAAAAAAAAAAGTCTGGAATTAAGAATCTAATGACCAGAAAACCATTGCTGGAAAACCCCACCTGGTTCACTAATGTCCTTCAGGGAAGGAAATCTGCCGTCCTTAACCGGTCTGGCCTACATGTGATTCCAGAGCTTCTGCGATGTGGTTGGCTCTCAGCTCTGCTGAAATGGTCTAGCCAGGCACTCAATTTAATGATAACTAGGGATAGGCAATAGATGCTGGCCAGCTAGTGGTGTCCACGTTCTACAGTTGAAAAAGAAATTCATGGAAAATCTTAATGCTTGACTCACGTTATACAGCAATGTACGGTGCCACAATGATTAGCACTGCTGCCTCACGGTGCCTGTTGCGATTCCCGGTTTGGGTCGCTGCCTGTCGGAGTCTGCATGTTCTCCCCGTGTCTGCAAGGGTTTCCTTCGGGTGCTCTGGTTTCCCCCCAGAGTCCGAAGATTAGGTGGATTGACCATATTAAATTGCCTCAAGGTTTGGAAGAGTTTTGTAGGGTGAGAAGATTTGCAGGGTGAATGTGTGGGGATACGGGGATAGGGCCTGGGTGGAATTGTCGTTGTGGTACTCTATCCCCCTTCCCTTACTTTTTGTCCCCCTTTGCTTCCCCTTTACTTCCTGACCCATCCATTACTCCCTCCCCAATATTTCAGCATCTCTGTCGTTTGACCATTCGCACCTTTATCCTCCCTATGGACTGCCATTAGCAGCCTTTTCCCCTTGTTTGTGTGGCTATGATTCATCTTTCATTCCCTCACCCCTCGGTATAGATATCTCCCGCTTCCTATGCCTTTTAGCTTTGACAAAGGGTCATCTCGAAACGTCAGCTCTTTTCCCTCCTTCCAGACCTGCTGAGATTTTCCAGCACCTTCCTTGTGGCTGGACATCCACTGGTGCCCGAATGTGTTGATTGTGGACAGGCAGATCTCTCTTTAAGAGAGGGTGTGAAGGGAGAATGGATTCTGTCGCCACTCCCTCTGCATGGAGAGATTCTCTCCACTCAGTGTTCAGGACAGCTATGTTCCAAAACCCTCAGTCTTGTCAAGGCTGAGCCCCTGAGCTGCCCAACCCTGGCCCCCGGCTCTCCAATTTGCCCTGAGACACACTCTCTGGGCCGGGGATTCTGGATTCCACGAGAAGGTTCCTATAGTCTGTGAGATGGACAGAGCTGATCTTGTCTCTGTGATCAGACCCAGGACGTTGCTGCCACCCACTGGCTTTTCTGGGAGCTGCAGTAAGAAGTCTGACAACACCAGGTTTAAATCCAACCGATTTATTTGATAGTAAACTCACAAGCTTTCGACCCTACATCCTTCGTCAGGCGAATGAGGCGTTCTGGTCTCCGACAGCACACATACCAGCACAGACTGTTTACAGATTAATGCAAATTCTTACATCTAACCTGCTATTCAAGTCTTAAAGTGGCTAACAATGTGGGTGGAAGGAACCCTGAGCACTGAGGTTAGAGAGATGTGTATTGTCTCCAGACAGCACAGTAAGTGAGGTTTTTTGCTAACCCAGGCAAGTCATGGGGGGGTTACAGATGGTGTGACATGAAGCCGAGATCCCTGTTAAGACCGTCCTCATGCGTGCGGAACTTGGCTATCAGTCTCTGCTCAGTGGCTCTGCGCTGTCGTGTGTCGTGAAGGCTCCCCCCCTCCCCCCCCCGAAGGTCGGAGGGGGTAGTTGGAGCTGCAGTAGTTAAGGTCTCACGCTGAACACAGTCTTGATTGCGTCTTGCCTGGTTTTTTTGGGTGTGAGGAGATCAGCGCCCGTATCAGTCCACTTTCGCAAGACCTGAAAATGGCCACGATCGGAATTGTGCCCAAGATGTCCACAACGGTGATCTAAATGTATTTGCATATTTAAATTGAATTAATTGACTGTCCGCCCAAGATTACCAGCACTTCCCCCTTGAAAATTGCGTTTCCCATCATTCTCCTTGGGAGAAAGATAGAGAAAGGGTCTGCAAGGCAGGGAAAGGCACTACCCATCACTCAGCTTCACCGTGCAGCTTCTGCGGTCTGGTCTATCACAGTCACTGCTCCCGACACAATCTACTCTACATCAGAGGGACCAAACACAGACTGCCTAACCACTTTGCAGAATGCGTTCTGTCCGTCCGCAAGCAGGGGCAGTACAGTGGCACTGTGGGGTTAAGCGCTGCTGCCTCACAACACCAGGGACCCAGGTTCGATTCCCATCTTGGGTCACCGTCTGCGTGGAGTTTGCACCTTCTCGCCATGTCTGTGTGGGTTTTCTCTGGGTGTTCTGGTTTCCTCCCACATCCCAAAGGTGTGGTCTTAGGCTGATTGGCAATTACAGAGGTGTTGGCTACCTTGATATCGCCATGTTAAAATCTGTGCCGCCCAGCAAGCTTGCGCGTCACCCAAAACATTCCAGGAAACACTGGGAGTTTAACAGAGATATCCTCACTGTGGGACTGATTCTTGCACCTGGTAACTAGACAGACAGAAACTCTATAGCCACTCAGCCCGTTGAGTCTGTATTGACTGCAATCCCACCCAGGACCCTATTCCCGTAACCCCACACATTTACCCTGCTAATCCCTCTAACCTACACATTCGGAGAGACTAAGGGTCAATTTAGCACAGCCAGTGCACCTAAACCAGAACATCATTGGAATGTGGGAGGAATCCGGAACAGCTGGAGGAAACCCACGCAGACATGGGGAGAACATGCAGACTCTATGCACACAGTGACCCAAGCTGGGATCAGAGAGGATGCCACTGTGCCACTAAATCACAGAGTGCCTTCACTCAGAACCGTTCCCTTGTTGAAATGAGTTCTCTTTAATGCATTAACTTTACCTCATGACTTTATTACTGGTTTGGGTAAATGGAGCCTGAGGCGGTCCTTGTACCAAATATCTTAGAGTCCAGATCCCCAGAATTGCTCCTCAGTAACAATACCAAGCTTGACATCCATAAATGAAAATAACAGCAATGTTTATCAGTGTAGATATTTTTAGAGAGGAAACATACTTGTGGCGTATTACGGGATCTTTGTCAGAGTTTCGTAACACAAGAAGTTAGGTGGGTCTTGGAAACAAATCATTGAGACCTCTGCTCTATATCATGATTGTCATGTGAGTGTACCTTTAAGAAGTTTTGATGTCATTGGGAGGTGGAGCTAAGGCAGTCAGGTGATTAGGGCTTTCAGATTTGTTTGTGGCCATCATGTGTTAGGATTTTTTTTTCCTTTGGGCTATCAGTTTCGTTTTAGGGAGTGTGTTAGAAGCGGTTTGGCAGCAAGCTAAGAAGCAATCTCTCTCTCTCTCCCCCTCCCTTCCTGTTCTTCTCTTTGTTCTTCTCTGAAACTATTACCAGTTTGCTGAAGGAGGAGCTTATTGCTATCTTGCTTTAAAGAAGCTGTGTTTTGGGAAACAGATTAGACTACAACCTCTTCTAAGTTTCTTCACTTTCAGCATTTAGCCCAGGAGGCTGGAATCCTGTAACAAGTGGGCATTAACCTGTGCTGTATTGTGCTTATTTGTAGGGTTTTGTACATTGGATGTTGGCTTTGGTTGAAACACATTAGAGATACTTCCTCAAGAGTTACATATTATCATGGTTGTTGCGTTACTTGTTTGTAATTGTTAAAAGTTCTTGCTAAGCATCTTACTGTAAGTGTCAACAATATTCTTTATTGAACTGTGTTTTTGATAAAAGTTCCTCGTGAGTGAGTTCAGTCACACCTGGAGTGAAACCTCTCAAGCTCATCCTAACCAAATTCAACATGAAACAAATCAGTCAAACTTCACAGGATGCCTTGGGGTATCTGGCCTGACTTGTAATACCATTCGCCTCATCCCCACTGAGCATACCCACACTGGTGCTTGGATAAATCAGAAATGTGGAATTGCCAGTGGAGCAGTTAGAATCTGTGTCCCCGTTCTGCCCGTGGTGGGTTTGATAACAGGCTGGAGTGGCCAATCCAGTGGGAGCCAAAGAGTTGGCAAACCTCCAGAGTAAAAAGAGTTTGAAATTCTCCCAATGCATCTCAGTGCTCCTGCTGCCGCAATCGCCATCTGCATCTCACAGACGCTCGGCAAAACAGCTGACGGCCAAAGTCCCATTAGGCCTTCCATTCTCGAGTCAAGTTAGCGAAAATTACACTAATGTCAAACCTGTTGGTGTGCCTCAGTTTGTTCGAGATTTTGTGGTGAGTGAAACGTAGATGGTCATGTGAAACGTGTTGCCATTCTCAAAGAATCCGACCAAATGTATCAGAAATGGCTCGCCGAGTTTTCGCTGACAGGGTAAGGGCATTTGCAATGCGTTCATTTTCATTTCCGGTTTAGGAGCGCTGCTGGCGTAACCCATTAGAAAGCTGAAAATGAGCGCTTGGGCTAAACTCTTGGACAACACCATAGACAATGTGCTTCTGCTTTGAGGTACAATCGCTATTATGCCTATGGGGAAGAAATCAATAAGAATTTAGCAACACCAATTTATAATCCAACCGATTTATTTGATAGTAAAAACGCGAGCTTTCAACACTCTGTGTCTTCCTCAGGCAAATGCAGTGTTCAAATCAATGGCAGGTACAGTATAATTTGGGTAACTGTGAGGTTATTCACTTTGGAAGCAGAAACAAGAAGGTAGATTACTAACTGAATGGTTGTAAATTGGGAGAGGGGAGAGGGATTTGGGTGTCCTCTTGTACCAGTCACTGAAGGTAAGCATGTAGATGCAGCAGGCGGTAAAGTAGGCAGATGGCATATTGGCTTCATTGCAAGAGGCTTAACAACAGGGAATGTGTTGTTACAATTACAGAGTCCTTAGTGAGGCCAAACCCGGAGTTTTATGTGCAATCTTGACCTCCTTTTCTGAGGAAGGATGTTCTTTGCTCTCGAAGGAGTGCAGTGAAGATTTACCAGGCTGATTGTGGGGATGGCAGGACTGATGTACGAGGAGAGGTTAGGACTGTTTTCACTGGAGTTCAGACGAATGAGGGGGGATCTCATAGAGACTCATAAAATTCCAGCAGGACCAGACAGGGTAGCTGCAGGGAGATGTTCCCGATGGTGGGGGGGGGGGGGGGGGGGGGGGGGGAGTCCAGATTCAGGGGTCATAGACGGAGGATTCACTATTTAGGGCAGAGGTGAGGAGACATTTCTTCACCCAAAGAGTGATGAGTCTCTGGAATTCATTACCACAGGAAATGCCAAAACATTGAATATATTCAAGAGGCAGCTGGGGAGAGCACTTGGGACAAATGGGATCAAAGGATTAGGCTATTGAATTGGATGATAGCCATGACCACAATAAATGGCGGAGCAAGCTCAAAAGGCAAATGGCCTCCTCCTGCTCCAATCTGCTATGTTTCTGTAGCACTGTGCCTGTTGCGTTGAACACAACCCTGTTGGGATAGATCAGCTCCAGTTTCTTCTGATTTTTGTGGACTATGCTCTGGGATTTTCCATCCTAATGGCCTCAACTTAGACCAGGAGTGGGGTACAGGTGAGAGGGGTGGGGGCCAGCACAGACAAGGGCAGGAATTTGGAAAAAGGGCCACGCAAGAGCAGGGGCTGGAAGGGCAAGAGTGGCAGGCAGAGGGGCAAGGAAGCAGATGAAGATAATGAACAACGGATGGTGAGAGGGAGGAATGTTGAACCTCAAATCTTATCTGTTTCAATAAGATCACCTCCTACTCTTCTAAACATCAAGAGTGAAGGATGTCCCAGGATGTGCAGGTTAGCAGATTAGTGGGATAAATGCACAGGGTTAGGGGGATATTGTTAGGAGAGGGAGGCTCTTTCTCATCAGTGGTGAAGACTTGAATGGGCCAAATGGCCTCCTTCTGCAATGTAATTTGGCATGTCAGGTACGACTCTCACCAACTTTTATAGGTCCACCATAGAAAGCATTCTTTCTGGTGGTATCGCAGCTTGGTATGGACCCCTACTCTGCCCAAGATGGCAAGGAACTACAGGAGGTCTTGATTGTAACCCAATCCATCACACAAACCAGCCTCTCACCCACTGACTCTGCCTACACTTCCCACTGCCTCAGCAAAGCAGCCGGCATAACTAAGGACCCCCCGCGTACCAGGACATTCTCTCTTCCACCTTCTTCCGTCGGGAAAAAAGATACAAAGGTCTGAGGTCACGTGCTAACGGACTCAAGAACAGCCTCTTCCCTGTTGCTGTTAGACTTTTGAATGGACCTATCTCGCATTCTCGGGGGTGTGGATCTTTCTCTACACCCTGTCCATGACTGTAACACTTTATTCTGCACTCTCTCTTTTCCCTCTCTATGAACAGTATGCTTTTCATATTGCACTCAAGAAACATTAATTTGCACTGTAGGTAAATGCATGACAATAATAAATCATGTAGGGATTCTATAATTTGGGTAGCATGTGTAGGAAATTCATTCTTGTTTCCTGTTCACATGGTTATTTTTAATTGTTCGTGTTTACTTTGTGAGGTTTCAACTTCCTTTTTTATTACATGTCCAACTCAGGATTTTGGTTTTGTTTTTACAAAACTCTTACGAACAATTATCTACTTCTGCATTTGGAATTGTTTCATATCTGACCTCAGCCTGACCACATCATTTTTGCTTTTGACAAAGCAAAAGTGGGGAATATTAAAGAAAAGCAGCCTCACTTTCTCGACAGAACCAGACCACTCACAGGGTCTCTCGCTGTTTTATGCAGAAATCCTCAGGCAGATTGCTCTTCTTCTGAACAGCTCAGCAAACCTCTTTAAATCTAACCCTTCCTTCATGTAGATAGAAGTGGAAATGCAGGAAATGCTCAGTATTCTGCGCACTGCTCGATGCTGATGCTTTGTCTGGGAGTCCTAATGATGGCTGGGCTTGCGGATAGTGAGGAGCATTGTCAGGCGAGGCAGCAGGACATCGATAGGCTGGTAGCTTGGGCAGATAGGTAGCAAATGGAATTCAATCCTGATAAACGTGAGGTGATGCATTTCGGGAGAAAGAATGTAGGGGGGAAGTATATGATAAAGGGTAGACCTATTAAGAGTATAGAAATGCAGAGGGACCTGGGGGTGCAGGTGAATAAGTCTCTGAAGGTGGCAGAGCAAGTGGAGAAGGTTGTGAAGAAAGCATATAGTATGTTAGCCTTTATAGGAAGGGGTATAGAGTACAAGAGCTGGCCTTTAATGTTGCAGTTGTATAAAACGCTGGTTAGACCTCATTTGGAATACTGCGTCCAGTTCTGGTCGCCTTACTACCGGAAGGACATGGAGACTCTGGAGAGAGTGCAGAGGAGGTTTACCAGGATGCTGCCTGGTATGGAAGGTCTGAGTTACAAGGAGAGGTTAGGCAAATTGGGGCTGGTTTCCTTAGAAAGACGCAGACTTAAGAGGAGATCTTATAGAGGTGTACAAGATTATGAGGGGATAGATAGAGTAAACAGGATTAGCTTTTTCCTAGGATGGACTCAAATAGCATGAGGGGTCACGGGCTTAGGGTGAGGGGAGTAAGGAATAATTTGGATGCTAGAGGGAGTTTTTTCACACACAGGGTGGTGGGGGTATGGAATGCGCTGCCAAGTAAAGTGGTGGAGGCAGGCACTCTGGAGTTATTGAAGAAATACTTAGATGGGCACATGAACAGAATGGGAATGGAGGGGTATAGAAAACTGATTTAAAATAGGGATCATGAGCCTTAGGAGTCCCTGGGAAGTGTGTAAATAGATGATGATATTGATGTACTTGTTTTTATCCTACAGGTGCTTTGGTCCACCTTGTTGTCTACCAAGGGGCATACACACGAGAGGGCTGCTCTTGGATTTTTCAAGAGTATCCTAGTGCTTCACGTGATTAGTGTATGCTTGACCTGGACCATTTGATGGGCAACACAACAGCTCAGTGACTATCGCTATGCTGTGCAGATACATAGATTTGGCCTGTGTCTGTGGGAGTTTGCACATTCTCCCCATGCTTGCGTGGGTTTTCTCTGGGTGCTCCGGTTTCCTCCCACATCCCAAAGATATGCTCTTAGGCTAATTGGCAGAACAAATTCTCCCTAAATTGTCTCAAATTTGATTTTTAATCCATAGATCTATAAACATAGACAGGGATCACAGGTAGAGGTGGGAACATCGGGGTGGCGGCGCGGGCTCGTTGGGCCGAAGGGCCTGTTTCCCGTGCTGTTTTTGTTCTTTGTTCTTTGTTCTTTGACCTCCCACTGCAAAAATCCCATAGCCCTTGCCTGTAGTAAAAGCAACCAACATTAACAAACCTTTCCATGGACGTTTTTGGCTTAACACGTTTGATTAAACTAACAAAACCCGAATAAATCATTCCTCTAATAGG
>JAGIQG010000035.1:4508490-4533490 GCA_024679065.1 Sphyrna mokarran | reverse complement strand
CACCCCCTCACCCTCCTCCCTCACCTCCCCACCCTCCTTCCTCACGCCCCCTCCACCCACACTCCAGCCATAAGTCGCCAATACATCATCCTCTGACACACTTGCCTTTCCAGGCCAATTGGGAAGCAAAGAGACTCATTAGCCAATGGGGATGAAACTGGACTATCAGTCAATCTTTTCCCTCCCCAAAGTTTTTAATAATAGAATCCCTACAGTGCAGAAGGAGGCTATTTGGCCCATCGAGTCTGCACCAACCACCCAGGCACTACCCCCATAATAACCCCATGCATTTACCCTAACTACTCCCTCTGACAATTTAGCGTGGCCAATCCATCTAACCCACTCATCTTTGGAGTGTGGAGCACCCAGAGGAAACCTACGCAGACACGGGGAGAATGTGCAAAATCCACACAGACAGAGACCCAAGCCAGGAATCGAACACAGCTCTCTGGTGCTGTGAGGCAGCAGTGCTAACCACTGTGCCGCCCAGAATATAACATGTTTATACCAGATAAAGAAAAACATTTTAAAAAAATGAATAAAAAGAACAATATCTTTTTGCCCAGATTCACACACACAGCAATGTGCTGGAGACCAACACTTTCTGGGCTAATCGTAGGGGCATTGGTAACCTTCCTAAGATTAAATGTGACTCCAGTATCGCTTGCTCTGATTTACTAACACTTGACTCCAATGGGTACCTTTTTTTGTGAGTGTGTGGGTTAGTGACGTGTGGGAATTTAACATGGCGAGCAGGGGGACATGGAGAAATCAGGTTACTAAAGAGTTAACGTGTTTTACTAAACTTCCTGTTGCAACATAAAGCAAGGAGCGAACGATGTTAATCTGTCCCTGAGATAGCTTAAAAAGACAGGAATGGAATGTTTGAGCCAGTGGAGTTAAGAATCTTGAGATAGCAGTTCGAGGTAACATGAAAAACATCACTTTGAGATAGGATGATCAGATAGAAGGTCCTCGCATTGGTCAGAGAATCTATCCTCACAAGGGAGGGGAAGCTGATTAGGGAGGGTTCAATGGACAGGTTAATCAGAAAACAGGCAGGATAGAAGATCAGTTTTGTGTAGCGGAGAAAGAGAGAGAGAGAGACACACACAATTGACCACAAACTGAACTGAACTGAACCCAGCCATATAAATACTGAGGCTACCAGAGCAGTGACGTGGAGATGCCAGCGTCTTTATCGTGAGGGGGATTGGCGTTTATCGCGAGGGGAGATAGGACTCTTAAATTGGTGGAGGATGTGGTCAAGAAGGCGTATGGTATACTGGCCTTCATCAATCGAGGGACTGGGTTTAGGAGTCGGGAGGTAATGCTGCAGCTTTATAAGACTCTTGTCAGACCCTACTTGGAGTACTGTGCGCAGTTCTGGTCGCCTCACTATAGAAAGGATGTGGAAGCTATTGAGAGGGTGCAGAGGAGATTTACAAGGATGTTGCCTGGATTGGGGGACATGCCTTATCAGGATAGGTTGAGGGAGCTGGGACTCTTCTCCCTGGAGAGACGAAGGTTGAGAGGAGACCTGATAGAGGTTTATAAAATGTTGAGAGGTATAGATAGGGTGGATTCTCAGAGGCTATTTCCCAGGGTGGAAATGGTCACTATGAGACGACACAGGTTTAAGTTGCTGGGGAGCAGGTAGAGAGGAGACATCAGGGGCATGTTTTTCACTTAGAGGGTGGTGAATGAGTGGAATCGGCTGCTGTCGGTGGTGGTAGAGGCAAACTCACTGGGACCTTTTAAAGGACTTCTGGATGAGTACATGGGATTTAACGGGATTGAGAGTGATAGATGGGCCTAACAAATATGGATGTGATCGGCACAATTTATGGGCTGAAGGGCCTGTTTGTGCTGTAGTGTTCTATGTTCTAATATAAAAGGAAGGAGGTCTTGCTGAAACTGTATAGGTGAGGCCGCAACTGGAGTATTGTGTGCAGTTTTGGTCCCCTTATTTGCAAAAGGATATATTGGAGGGAGTGCAGAGAAGGTTCGCTCGAGTGATACTGGCAATGCGGGGGTTAACTTATGAGACGAGATTGAGTAGACTGGGTCTATACTTGTTGGAGTTTAGAAGGCTGAGGGGGGATCTTATAGAGACTTACAAGATAATGAAGGGGCTTGACAACGTAGGGGTAGAGAGATTTTTTTTCCACTTAGAAAGGATATCAGAACTGGAGGGCACAGCCTCAAAATAAGTTTAAAACAGAGTTGAGGAGGAACTTCTTCACTCAAAGGATGGTGAGTCTCTGGAATTCTCTGCCCATTGAAGTAATGGAAGCTACCTTGTTGAGTATATTTAAGTCACGCGTAGATAGATTTCTGATAGACAAGGGAATTAAGCGTTATGGGGAGAAAGCAGGAAAGTGGAACTGATCTACTTCAGATCAGCCATGATCTTATTGAATGGCGGGGCAGGCTCGAGGGGCTGGATGGCCGATCCCTGCTCCTATTTCTTATGTGGGCATAGTGAGAAGTCACACAACACCAGGTTAAAGTCCAACAGATTAATTTGGTAGCAAAAGCCACTAGCTTTCAGAGCTCTGCTCCTTCATCAGATAAACAGGGTCTGCAAAGACACAAACTCAATGTACAAAATAATGGTTGGAATGTGAGTCTTTACAGGTAATCAAATCTTAAAGGTACAGACAATGTGAGCGGAGAGAGGGTTAAGCACAGGTTAAAGAGATGTGTATAGTCTCCAGAGATTTTCCTTTAAGATTTGATTTCCTTTAAGATATAGTTCAGTCGGGGCAACATGGTCGATGCAGGAGGGGCCGAAGGGCCTGTTCCTTGCTGTAATTTTCTTTGTTCTAAACTGTTCCCAGCAAACATTGGAACTAGGACCATTCAGCTGCTCCTCCATTGGCTAAGATCGTGGCCAATCAAAACTTGGCCTCAACTCCACCTTCCGTGCCTACCCTGCCCCCCCCCGCCCCCGCAATGACCTTTGACCCCACGTCAACCAAAGATCCATCCAACATATGGATGGCCCGGCCTTCACACACACACTCTACAGGTGAGGGGGGAGAGTTAGCAGGGGCGCAAGTGTAGGCGGGAGAAACTGAGTGAGGGGCAAGAAGAAAGAAGGATCCAAGACGGGGAATAAACTTACCGCCTTCCAGGCTCAAATTAATCCCCACTGCCACCGCTGCCCCTCCCCTCCATTTCATCAGCCGTGGTCATAATGAGTAACAGAACGCACTCGAAGGGCCGAATAGCCTCCTACTGCTCCAAATCCAAAAGACACGCTGGTTAGGGAGGATTGGCCTTGCTAAATTCTCCCTCAGTGTACCCCAAACCGGTGTGTGGCAGCGAGGGGGTTTTCTGCGTCATTTCATTGCGGTGTTAATGTAAGCCGACTAATAGATCATCTTTATCTCCTGTTTTGTTCCCTTTCTCTCTGTGGAGGTCTCAGTCTTAATCAGATTTTTTGTGTACCGCCCCCCCCCCCCCCCCCCCCAGGGCGTGCAGATGGTTTATCATTTGCCATCTCGCCGCTTCTATCCTTTGCCCCACCGCTGCCCCCTGACTCTGCCGTCCGCCCACTCACTGACCGGTTCCCCCTTGTTCTTTGTCACCACCCACCCCCCCACCCTTACTCCCCATCCCATTCCCTCATTTAAGACCAACAGCAGGGGGAGCGTTTCCTTCAATGGGTCAACCAGTTTTACTGCAATCACTTATCCATTACTCATGTCAGATAAGTCATGTGATCTTTCGATAAAAGGAAAATGAAACTAGTAATATTTGGTTTATAAGGTGTATCCAGACGTTGGTATTTACGCTTTGCATCAACAGCTTACACCCAGATTTTCCCCACAAGACCAATACCATCCTAAATCCAAGTTCTCAAAGTACTGATGTCAATATTCCAATTGATCTTTAGTTTAATTAGTCACGTTTATTGATGGTTTTATAGAATCCCAACAGCGCAGAAGGAGGCCCTTCGAGTCTGCACCAGCCACAATTCCACACAGGCCCTATCCCCATGCATTTACCCTAGCTAGACCCCCAATACTAAGGGGGCAATTTAGCCAATGCACCCTAACCCACATGTCTTTGGACTGTGGGAGGAAAGTGGAGCATTCGGAGGAAACCCACGCAGACACAGGGAGAACGTGCAGATTCAGCACAGCACAGTGGACCCGAGCTGCGAATCGAACCTGGGTCCCTGGTGTTGGAAAGCAGCAGTACTAATCCGCTGTGCCGGTGTGCCGCCCCACATTTGTTGCAGAGTCCCGGCACAGTGAACCGATTTCCCCCTCCTGAATCTGCTTTGATAACCTCACTGCTTCTGGAGGGTTACGCATCTTCCAAGACAAACGCAACACAATTTCTACTATGGGACACTGATTGGTTGGCAGATGGACTCAAGATTGGCTGAGACATTGCCGTGGAGAATGCTGTGAAGTAATTATAGACTCCCCAAGTTTTCAATCAATGAACAAACCAACCAATCAGCACTCCTCTTTTTTCCCATCTTGTCGTTGTTGCCATTTGGTATTCTTGTATTTGTCCTGATGAGTACAAGATGAAAAACTTCCACCACTTGTTTCTTTTTCAGCTACGATTAGGTTCTGTGTACCAAGACACTGGGGTCTGTTGGAACCAGTTACTATGTCAGACCAATCAACAAAGTTTGAACTCTGGCCTGGGGAAAATGGAGCAAAATCTTGAAAATGGAAAATAAATCAGCGCAAGAAAAAATGAGCAAAACTTTCAAATTCCTCACCGATTTGATCAGATGAACAGAGAAGGATTGTTTCCACAGACCGATACCTTATCAGGAATTTGCAGAATCTTCTTCATTTACATAAATACCAGCTTACCTCCTGCAACATTCAGTTTGATTTATTATTGTCACAGGTAGTAACATACAGTGAAAGGTATTGTTCCTTGTGCGCTATACAAAGCATACCGTTCACAGAGAAGGAAAGGGGAGACAGAGTGCAGAATGTAGTGTTACAGTCATAGCTAGTGTAGAGAAAGATCAACTTAATGCGAGGTGGGTCCATTCAAAAGTCTGACAGCAGCGGGGAAGAAGCTGTTCTTGAGTCGGTCAGTACGTGACCTCAGACTTTTGTATCTTTTTCCCGATGGAAGAAGGGATGTACAGTGGTTAGCACTGCTGCCTCACAGCACCAGGGACCCAGGTCCAATTCGCAACTTGGGTCACTGTCTGTGCAGAGTTTGCATGTTCTCCCCATGTCTGCGTGGGTTTCCTCCCACAGTCTGAAAGACGTGCTGGTTAGGTGGATTGGCCGTGCTAAATTCTCCCTCAGTGTACCCGAACAGGTGTCAGCGTGTGGCGATTTTCACAGTAACTTCATTGCAGTGTTAATATTGTGACAATAAATAAACTTTAAGAGAGAATGGCCGGGATGTGTGGGGTCCTTAATTATGCCGGCTGCTTTTCTGAGGCAGCGGGAAGTGTAACAGAATCCATGGATGGGAGGCTGGTTTGTGTGATGGATTGGGCTACATTCATGACTCTTTGTGGTTCCTTGCAGTCTTGGGCAGAGCAGGAGCCCCATACCAAGCTGTGATACAACCAGAAAGGATGCTTTCAATGGGGCATCTGTAAAAGTTGGTGGGAGTCGTAGCGGACATGCCAAATTTCCTTAGTCTTCTGAGAAAGTAGAGGCGTTGGTGGGCTTTCTTAACTATAGTGTTGGGATGGGGGGTGGGCGGGGGGGGGTGGGTCGGGGGGGGGGGGATTGACCAGGACAGTTTGTTGGTGATCTGGACACCTAAAAACTTGAAGCTCTTGACCCTTTCTACTTCATCCCCATTGATGTAGACAGGGGCACGTTCTCCTTGACACTTCCTGAAGTCAATGACAATCTCCTTTGTTTTGTTGACATTGTGGGAGAGATTATTGTAGCTCTAGTTCACCAGATTCTCTGTTTCTTTGGAGCTGGGGAGGAGGGGGAGTTGGAGCAAGAGATGATGGTGATAATCTCATTGAATCAGTAACCCAGAGATATGGAGGAACAGAGGTTCAAATCCCCCTAAGGCTGCTGGCGGAATTTAATTCCAATTAATAAAAGTCTGGAATTATAAAGCTTGTCTCAGTGATCACAGGATTGTTACGGTGCAGAAGGAGGCCATTCGGCCCATCATGTCTGTGCCTGTTCTCCAAATGAGCATCATGATTTAGTACCATTCCCTGGCCTTTTCCCCGTATCCCTGTGCAGTAGTGATCTTAAAAATATCATCGATTGTCGGGAAAATCCATCTGGTTCACCAAAGTTAATTTATTAGTGTCACAAATAAGGCTTACATTAAACTGCAATGAAGTTACTGTGAAATTCCCCTTGTCGCTACATTTGTTTGGGTCAACGCACCCTAACCAGCACATCTTTCGGACTGTGGGAGGAAACGGGAGCGCCCAGAGGAAACCCACGCAGACACGGGGAGAATGTGCAGGCTCCGCACAGGCAGTGACCCAAACTGGGAATCGAACCTGGGCCCCTGGCGCGTGAGGCAGCAGCACCAACCACTGTGCCACCGTACCAACCCCTAATGTCCCTTTAGGGAAGGAAATCTGCTGTCCTTGCCCGGTCTGGCCTACATGTGACTCCAGAGCCATAGCAACGTGGCTGACTCTTAAACCACCCTCTGAAATAGCGAGTGAGACACTCAGTTTGAGGGCAATTATTGATGGACAACAAATGCTGACCCAGCCAGAGACAACCACATCCATTCAAAGAATAAATAAAGGAAACATTATCCCGGTGATTTGGGTTCTGTCATATTCCGGAGGGTAGGAATGGGAAAGCAGGACATCGCTGTAGCAGTGAAAAGTTTCCAGAGAGGGGCAAAAGCAGACAGAATTACTCTGCCGATATCAACCCCAGTTGGAGGACAATCAGCTCAGCGAAAAACATTCCCCTCGTCCAACCGAAGTTGGGTTTTCCAGGGAAGATCGGGTGTCTCCGACTGAGTGGAGCCGACTGGCGCATTCGGGACTACGTGACTGAGGGATACACTGAAGATTGAGGGGTGGGGGGGGGGGGGGAGCGCTGCAGAGACGCACGGGGGAAAGGTCACGGTGCTGGCATCTCACTTTACACCCAGGGCCCGGAGACCTCGTAAAGCCGTGTGACGTGTAAATCTAATGTGAGGGCCAGGTCGGTGGGGGCGGAGGGGGGAGCAGGAAAGTGGAGTTACACCCACAACCAGATCAACAATTGTATTGAGGGGCAGCGAGAGGCTGGACGGGGAGTGAGGTACCTCACACTGAGAAAGACATCAGTTGCCTTGTCAATGTCTGAAACATGAAGTTTCCATTGGAGCAGATTGACGGGGGGGGTGACCTGATCGAGATGTACAAAGTTATGAGAGACATGGACAGTGTGGCTAAGGAGCAGCCGTTCCCCTTTATTTGAAGGGTCAGTCACGAGGGGACAAGGTGAGGATTAGGGAGAATGCGAAGAAAAATGTTTTACCCAGAGGGTATGGAATATGCTGACTGGGAGGGTTTGATTTGATTTGATTTATTATTGTTTCCATACAGTGAAAAATATTGTTTCTTGCACGCTACACAGGCAAAGCATGCCGTTCATAGAGAAGGAAAGGGTGCAGAATGTAGTGTTACAGTCATAGCTAGGGCGTAGAGAAAGTTTAACTTAATGCGTGGTAGGTCCGTTCAAAAGTCTGACAGCAGCAGGGAAGAAGCTGTCCTTGGGTCAGACTTTTGTATCTTTTTCCCGACGGAAGAAGGTGGAAGAGAGAACGTCCGGGGTGAGTGGGGTCCTTCACTGTGCGGGTAAGGAGGAGGGTTGCCTCATATCCTCTAAAAAGACCCTGGGTGAGCACTTCAGAGCACTCAGGGCTATGGACCAAGTGCTGAAAAGTGGGATTAGATGGGAGTTCAGGTATTTCTCATGTGCTAGTAGAGTTGCTGGGCTGAATGGCCTCTTCCGCCCTGTGTGATTCTACGATCCTGAGTATATTTGTTGAACAACATTGCCGTCAGAACCTAACGCTGTAAAATCGAGACATTTTCTCACTCTGTAAACCTGGTGTCTGTTTGCTGCTGATTGGGTTGAATTGTAGTTAATGAACACACACAAATCGCCGGCTTCACTCACACAGATGGGAAATTGTTAGCAGAATGTAAATAGAGACAGCAATTGGTTTAATCTCGCAGGTCAATCTGAGGGTCAGCATTTTATCTTTCTGGGCAGTCGGTTGAATCCATTCGAGTTACTGAGGGTGTGTCCATGTCTTTTAATGGTGTCTTGTTCATCATAACTCACAAAAAAATAGGTGACTGTTCATTCAGGAAAACCCCCCCTTTCCCCACATCCCCCTCCCCTCCTCTTTCCCCTCCCCTTCTCCTACCCTCCCCTCCTATTTCCCCTTTCTTTGCACCCCCTTCCCCCATCCTCCCCTAGTCTCCTACCCTCTCCCCGCCCCCTTCCATTCCCTCGCTCTGTCCCATCCCCTCCTCTTTCCCGTTCCCTCCCCCTACCCCCTCTTCTTCCCCTCCCTCCCCACCCCCTCCCCTCTCTTCCCACCCCCCCCTTGCCCCCACTCTCCTCTCCCTTACCTTCCTTTGCCCCCTCATCCCCTCTCCATTCTCCTCTCCCCTAACTTCTCCCTGCTTCCCTTCCCCCAAACCCCTCCTCCACTCCTTCCCACAACTCCCCCCTCTACTTCCCCTTACCCGCCAACCCTTCCCTCCCCTCGCCACAGCTGCTGCTTCACTGCTCCCAGGACCTGGGCCTTGGGTCACTGTCCGTGCGCAGTCTGTACATTCTTCCCGTGTCTGTGTGGGTTTCCTCCAGGTGCTTTGGTGTCCTCCCAATCCGAAAGATTTGAAGTAAAAGTTTATTTATTGGGCTTACATTAACACTGCAATGAAGTTACTGTGAAATTCCCCTCATCGCCAGATGTGTGGGTTTAGGTGGACTGGCCATGCTAAATTGCCCTTTAGTGACTAGCTCGGGCAAACATGTGGGGTTAGGGGAATAGGGCCTGGATGGGATTGATGCTGGTGCAGGGCTGATGGGCTGAATGGCCTCCTTGTGCACACAATGCAGAGATGCTGGTATCGCACTGGGCGGGGGGGGCAAAGTAAGAAATCTCACAACGCCATTGTGACGAGCAGGAAGTAGTTGATGCCAAAACATTGAACGTATTCAAGAGTTAGATACAGCACTTGGGGCGAAGTGGGGGTCAAAGGATATGGGGGGGATTAGGATATTGAGTTGGATGATCAACTGTGATTGTAATGAGTGGATGAACAGGCCTATGGGTTAAATTTGAAAGATGTGTTGGTTAGGGTCCCCCCGAACAGGAGTGGGAGTGTGGCGATCACGGAAATGTCACAGTAACTTCATTGCAGTGTTAATGTAAGCCTTACTTGTGACACTAATAAATAAACTTTACTGAATGGCCTTTCCTAATTTTATGCAGTAGTTATAGGACGGATGTCAGAGGTAGGCTCTTTACCCAGAGGGTGATAAGGGTATGGAATGCCCTGCCTGCTGCAGTTGTAGATGCGCCAAGTTTGGTGGCGTTTAAGAGGTTAGTAGATAAGTTTATGGACGAAAAGGGAATGGTTTAGGTTAGAGGGTCATTGCTTTTTGTTAATTGGTCGGCGCAACATCGAAGGCCGAAGGGCCTGTTCTGCGCTGTAATGTTCTATGTTTCTCCAGAGCAATGAGGTTGACTCTTAACCACCCTCCTGAAACTGCCGAGGGAGACACTCAGTTCGAGGGGCAGTTAGGGATGGGCAATAAATGCCGGCCCACATTCCGTCACGGAATTTAAGAAGGATCCTTTCACACCTTCCCCGAACAATTTGGAAATCCAGTAATTTCCTTGACAGATGTAACAGCAATTTCCACCTGGGCTCAAAATACCCGAGGCCACGCCACATTTCTGAAGGTCAAACGCTGTTGGAATGGAGGGTGAGCAGTTTATACAGGAAGATCCCACAAGCAGGATCGTGGCGACGCACAGCTTTCAGGGGCGGGAAAACCGGCAGGGAGCAATTTTCCAGGCAAGCTGGCTGGAAATCCAACACAAAAATACAAAATACGGGGAGACCACCAAGCCGGAACATCAAGTTAGTTTCCCTCCACCGAGAATCCCTGAGATTATCCAGGATTCTTCACTCCCATTTCCAGCCCCAAAGTTTGAATTGTCTTCTTTAAATTCTTAAAGAATTCTTTAAAGATTCTTTAAATCTTAAGGGACAGTTGGGCCTCAAAAGGACAGGACATCATTAAACAGGGCAGGGCAAATCTTTGGTTGAGAAGTGTTAAAGGGGCAGAGGCATTATAAAAGGGGGCACTGAGGCTTAAAAAGAGAGAATATAACAACCCAGCAGGATGCAAGGGGCAGATTAGCCTAAAGGGGAGACAACGTTACTGAAAAGGACAGAGCAAATCTTGAAGGCAAGTCAAGTCTTAAAGGAGCAAGTGAATCTTAAAGGGACAGCACATTATAGAGAGACAGAGTCTTAGATGGCCAGGACACTAAGAATTGTCTCTCCATTGTAGTCAAGTGACAAGGAAGCTCTGGAAAATAGAACGGGTCTTAAATGGGCAATTCTTTCAGAGAGTCCATGCAGACTTGATAGGCTGAATGGCCTCCTTCTGCCCTGCAGTTCTGTGAAATTGGAATATGCCAGGCAGGATTTGTTGATCTGCCTCTGAACCACGGATGGCCCAGTGGTATTATCACTAGACTAATTAATCCAGAAACTCAGTTCTGGGGGACCAGGGTTCGAATCCCGCCAGAAAAGAGCCGATGTTTCAGAGTCCAGACGACCCCTTTTGTCAAAGCTAAAAGGCAGAGAAAGTGGGAGATATTTATACTGCCGGGTGAGGGAATGAAAGATGAATCATAGCCACAAGAATTTGAATTCAATTTTTTTTAAAAATCTGGAATTAAGAATCTCCTGCTGACCGTGAAACCTGCTGTCCTTCACAGCTGCCAAAACATTGAATGTATTCAAGAGGCGGCCAGTTATAGGACTTGGGGCAAACGGGGTCAAAAGTTATGGGGAGAAAAAGTACGATTAGGCTACTGACAATCAGCCATGATTTTGATGAATGGGGGAGGGAGGCTCGAAGGGCCAAATGGCCTACTCCTCTCTTCTATTTAACCATTGTTGGAAAAACCCATCTGGTTCATTGATATCCCTTAGGGAAGGAAATCTGCCATTCTTACCCGGTTTGGCCTACATGTGACTCCAGAGCTACAGCAATGTGCTTGACTCCTGACTGTCCTCCAAGGGCAACTTGGCGATGAGCAATAAACGTGAGCCCAGCCCACGTCCCTTATATGAATGAAGAAAACAGAAACAGAATCACATTTCTAGGAGGGATTCCAGTGGATCAAGAGGGAATAATTCGCCTGACATACTTCCACATCCTTTGTTTAAATCCGGTGAGGTGGTTTATCGATGTGAAGATGGTCTAATCGATGTGTTATTCCGTAACGGTTTTTACAGATTTGAATTCGATCACATTTGCAGTTACGCATATTTGTATTACTACATCGTGTTCATCTACACAACGAATGTGTGGCCACTTACACAGAGTCCATTCCCCTCAGAATTTAATACAGAGTACACGCGACAGGGAGGGTTTTATTGTTAGAATCTCATTCCATGAACACTGTTAGTCCATACTGGCTGCAGTTGGAATATGCACCCAGCTGCTGTTGTAAATTTTCTACCTCGGAGCTACGCAGAGATGACACACTGCAGATGACCCGTATGTAGGAAATTTATTTAAAAGGGTTTTAAAATACTACTGCATTCACAAAATGTCAGCACTCAGGCTGAAGCTTTAATCCCCAGCAACTTTTCCAGTTTGCCTCCTTTGCTCTGAGTCCACACCCAGGCCTAACCCATCAAGAGAGCGAGCATCAATAGTAGGCACATGGAGTCTGCAAACAAGAGTTAACCTTTTAATAAATTACCGCAGATGCTGGAATCGGAAACCAAAAGGGAAAATGCTGGAAAATCTCAGCGGGTCTGGCAGCACCTGTAAGGAGAGAAAAGAGCTGATGTTTCAGAGTCCAGATGACCCCTTTTTGTCAAAGCTAGAAGGCAGAGAAAGTGGGAGATATTTATACTGCCGGGGGGGAGGGAATGAAAGATGAATCATAGCCACAGAAACCAGGGGAAAGGCTGCTAATGGCAGCCATGAGAGAATAGAGAGTGTGAATGGGCAAAGGGCAGAGAAGCTGTAATGAGAGGGTAAACTGTAACAGACAGAGATGTACGGGGAGGAGGGTAGATGGTGGGAGAATAGAGAAAAAAGGGGGATAAAATAAGGGGAAAAGAGTGGAGGGGGAAGAAAAATAAAGACAGTAAAGAAATAAAAGTTAGAAAACAGTGAAAAATAAAATAGAATGAAAACAAAAGGATGGAGGTGGGGTAGAGCGAATCATCTGGAGTTGCTGAATTTGGTGTTGAGACCAGAAAGCTGTAAAGTGCTGGGGGGTGGGACACTGTTCTTCCAGTTAACCTTTCATTAGTAAAGCAGTGAGATGGCAGTCAGATCACGTGTGTGTCTGTGTGTGTGTGTGCGTGTCTCTGTCTGTGTGTGTGTGTCTGTGTGTGTGTCTGTCTGTCTGTGTCTCTCTGTCTGTCTGTGTGTGTCTCTGTCTGTCTGTGTATGCGTCTGTGTGTGTCTGTCTGTGTGTGCGTCTGTGTGTCTCTGTGCACGTGTGTGTCTGCGTATGTGCACACGTTGCCTGTGCGTGTGTGTGCATGCGCATGTGTGGGGTCCATCCAGGCAAGACCCCACGAACTCCAGGAAGGTTACTGGGGGAGACAGGAATGGGGAAAAAGCTCGGAGTGCAGATTGCGAATCCATCATTTCAGAACAGCAACTGGAATCAGCGTCGGGGGTGGGGGGTTTTTAACTCTTTAATAAAAAGTCAATAATTAAAAATTAAACTTTACAGAAGCTACAAAACAACTTGATACAAAATATCAGAGGAGGCTATTCAACCACAGGGCACGGCACAGCCCTGTGTATCTGCACTGGCGGAAACACTGGATAGCTCGGGATGGGAAGAGGCAGGATCCACAGCCACTCATCCTGGACACCAGAGCGAACGGGATCACCACTGGGGCTCACTGACTGATCGGGGAGACGAGGGAAAAGCTCAAACCCAACGACAGACGAGGATGAGGGATGAGGATGAGGGACGAGGATGAGGGACGAGGATGAGGAACGAGGACGAGATTGAGGACAAGGAGGGAAGGGAGAGTGAGACTGGCACGACTTCCTGGTTGGACGGACGCCGGCTTCTTTCTCAGACCTTGGATTCAGGAGAACGGGAAAGAGAGCCCAGCTTTTCCCAAGGGAACCCTGCCAGGAAAACACAAACCCCTCGGCTGTGGCCCACTCTGAGCTGAGACTCCGGGGGGAGAGTGGGGGGGGGGGGGGGGGGGGGGGAGGGCGCCGACCTCAGGAAGTGGCAGGCCTACTGGCGAAGGCCTCTCGCCAACCCCGCACCCTCCACACGAACCAACCTCACCACAACCAAACCCTACACAGTCTCAGAACAATAGTTGCACCTGGCGAGAGATGGGGTCATCCGCTCCCATTCTGTGAAGCACTCGGGAGTGGGTGGAGGAGGGTGAGGGGGTGGGTGGAAGAAGGCCCCGGAGGCTGCGACAGGCAGCAGAGTTCCTGCCCCTAAACGGTGGAGCTGTCGTGCGAGGTCGAGGCTCGGGTCGGCTGAAGCATGTGCTGCATCAAAATGTGAGACTTGATCGGGTCCTGGCACTTGAGGTTCTGCCGGCACGGGAAGCAGAGAATTTGCCGGAAGGTCTGCAGCATCTCCTCGTCGCGGTAGGAGTAGATGAGGGGGTTGATCAAGGAGTTGAGCTCGGCCAGGAGCAGGAAGTACTTCTCCACCTGCAGAACGTCGCAGCTCTTGCAGTCCACGCCGTCCAGGAGCAGAACCACCAACCCCGGAGTCCAACACACAACAAATACACCTGTACACAGGACACAGCGCCTACTGTTACACTTCACTCATCAGGCACACGTGAGGCTTACATTAACGCGCACAGGCCCATGCGCCCACCCACAGGCTCACCCATCCACCCACCCACAGGCTCATCCACCCACCCACAGGCTCACCCATCCACCCACCCACAGGCTCACCCATCCACCTGCCCGCCCACCCACCCACAGGCTCACCCACCCACCCGCCAGCCCACCCGCCCACAGACTCACTCATCCACCCGCCAGCCCGCCCCAGGTTCACCCATCCACCCACCCACCCACAGGCTCACCCATTCACCTACACAAATGTGGGGTAATTAGTAATGGGTAATAAATATTGGCCCAGTGAGTGATACCCATATCCCATGGGAGAATAAGCAACCAGGATGTAAACAATGCCTCAGAGACATTGTTAGGAACTGTTACCAATAGCTGTTGAACCTTTATAGTCAGTGGTAAAATGGTAATTTCATTGGACAAATAATCCACAAAGTCACGATAATATTCCGGGGAGTCAAATCCCAATTACAGGTTAAACACTAGTTAAGAGTAAAAGTCTAATGATGACCATAAATCATCGTCTATCATCAGAAAAAGCCATTGGGTTCACTATTGTCCTTTAGGGAAGGGCACCGCGGTGTAAATGGCCTCCAGGGATCAGGGTGAGCTCGATGCATTGAGCCTGTTCTGAAAGGTGGCAGGAGGGCAGCTGCTGTGAGTGTCAGAGCCTGGCAAACTGAAACACAGCCAGCAGGAGGGAGGGGTGTGTGCCACAGAGCCGGGGCATTGCCAGGCTGAGAGCAGTCAGTCAAGCAGACAGTCAAACAGTGCAGAGATTTGCAAACACGTGTCAAGGCCATTGTGCCAGAGGCACTGTGTACTGCAGTGTGCCAAAAATATCACCAAATTGGCTCCGACTCAAACAACAGAGACATCTCCCCCCAGGCCAGTGGAGATTGTGAGCTGTGTATATGTTTTCTACACCACACGTGTGTGTGCATGTGTACGCACACACACACGGACACGCACACACACACGGACAAATGAAGTTTGCACAGTGTGCACCTCCCACAGTTCTCTAAATGCATCCCTCCATTACCCCAAGTCCACACCCCTATCACCCAACCCCGCCCTCCCCTCTCGCCTCTCTCCTCAATCGGCATTGCTTTATGTGACCTTCTTCCAAAGCTTTTCCCTCAGAAACTTCTGGAAGCAGCTTTTTCTCTTATCCCTCCCTCAGAGGGAGGTATCGCCTCATAGAAGCCCTAGAGTTCAGAAAGAGGCCCTTCGGCCCATCGAGTCTGCGCCGAACACAATCCCACCCAGGCCTTAGCCCACTGTGTCGCTTCAGTTCCTGTTCCCCCCTCCCAGAACTCTTCCTGGAGCAGCTTACTGAGCTCAGGGGCATCGTGCCTCAGGATGGAGTGTGCGGGACGGGGCAGGGGACTTGAGTACAGCATAAACAGCAGTTGCTGGGGACAAATAGCCTGTTTTTTTTAGATAGTGTAAGTATTGGAAGCAGATGGTCTGCAAAAAAAAAAACTCCCCTCTTGCCACCCTCATCCTCACAGGATGGGCCCAATGTACTGTTACCAGGCCTGAGCAGCGACTCCTGATGGGCTATTCAACTGCTGCAGGAACACACTCCCCGTCCTTGCCAGTCACGCACATCAGCCTGACTCAAACATTTAACAGAAGGGGTAATTCTCAGGTTCAATTGCCCCCTCCCCTTCATCAAAGTGAGGGGGGAGGGGCACACACACCAGGGGATTATCACCCATGACCAAACCTGGGGAGTGAAATGGGGGTCACACTGCCCCACACAGCTCAGCAACGTGCTGGGGCCAAATGGCCTGTTTACAGACGTGGTAATTATTGGCAGGAAATGAACAAAGAACAGTACAGCACAGGAAACAGGCCCTTCGGCCCTCCAAGCCTTTGCTTGCTCATTAGTCCAACTAGACCATTCTTCTGTATCCCTCCATTCCCAGTCTGTTCATGTGACTATCCAGATAAGTCTTAAACAATCCCAGCGTGTCCACCTCCACCACCTTACCTGGCAGCGTATTCCAGGCCCCCGCCACCCTCTGTATAAAATATGTCCCTCTGACCTCGCCCCCCCTCACCTTGAACCTGTGACCCCTTGTGTTCGTCACCTCTGACCTGGGAAAAGTTTCCCACTATTCACCCTATCCATCCCCTTCATGATTTTATACACCTCTATCAGGTCTCCGCTCATTCTCCATCTCTCAACCCCAGTTAACCCAATCTCTCCTCACAGCTAAGACCCTTCATGCCAGGCAAACCTTCTTGGTCAACCTTCTCTGTACTCTCTCCAAAGCCTCCACGTCCTTCTGGTAGTGTGGTGACCAGAACTGGACGCAGTACATCCACTGCAAAAAGTGCCCCTGCCCCCTTATTTTCTCATATGAGCAGGCACAGTGGTTAGCACTGCTGTCTCACAGCACCAGGGCCCCCGATTCAATTCCAGCCTTAGGTCACTGTCTGCGTGTTCTCCCCATGTCCACATGGGTTTTCTCCAGGTGCTCCAGTTTTCTTCCACGGTCCAAAATGCACGGGTTAGGTGGATTGGCCATGCTAAATTGCTCCTTGGTGTCAGGGGGACTAGCTAAGGGAAATGTGTGGGGTTACAGGAATAGAGCCTGGGTGGGATTGTGATGAGTACAGGCTTGATGGGCCAAATGGCCTCCTTCTGCACTGTTGGGATTGTATGATTCTATGAACAAGAAATAGAGGCGGCCTTTTGGCCCCTCTCAAGCCTTCTATACCATTCAATGAGATTAAAGATGATCTTTCTCCTCAGCTCCACCTTTCTGCGCTATCCCGTTTCAATTATTTCCTTTCAAACTCTCAGATCTGTCTTGAACATGCTCAGTGACCGAGTTTTATATAACCCCTCTAAGGTCAAGAATTCCAAAGATTCACAAGCTGGTGGGTGAGGAAATACTTACTAATCTCTGTCAAAATGGCCACCTCTCCCTCCCCTTTATCCTGCGACTGTGGCCTCTTGTTCTGCACTCTGCTGCGAGGGGAAATAGCATCGCAGCATCGTCAGGAATTTGAAATGTTTCGAAAAGATCATCTCTCATTCTTTTAAATCCCGGGAGGAAAGGCACAAGGTTAACTAATACTTCCCTCATCTGCTGCTGGTTAAAAAGGTCCTGCTAAGGCCTACGTGTCTGGGCCTCGTGCCACACTGCTTTCTGCTTCCAGGTCGAAGGGCAAGCACGAGGGTCAGCCAGATCGCCCAAGGCAAGGGGACCCTCGCCAAACCTCTGATGCTATTGAAGGGATTCCGCAACGCAGCTAGTGATAAACTTCCTCGTGTTGTGGGGATCAAACTTCTCTCTTAGGGATATTCCCCCTTCAAATCGATGGGCAGGACTCTCTCGAGATTGTTGGCGTGGTTGGAGGAGGAGAGAGAATTGGCCACCTTTGTAACCCAATGCGCTGGCCAACATTTACCCCCCTCAACCAACCTCATTCTCACTAGTCATCTGGTCACTGACACTCCTGTGGCTCTTGGAATGCGGTAAAGGTTTCGCAGACTGATTCGTGGGGTGTACAAGGAGAGTCAGTGAGGGTTATATTCACCGGAGAGTGAATGAGAGGGAGTCTCACAGAAACCTTTAAAATTCTAACAGGATTGGACAGGGTAGTTACAGGAAGGATGTTCCTGCTGGAGGGGGAGTCCAGAACCAGGAGTCACAGGATTCAGGGGGAGACCGTTTAGGACGGCGATGAGGAGGCATTTCTTCACCCAATGAGCCTATGGAATTCATTATCACAGTAAGTAACTGGTGCCAAAAATATATCCCAGAAGTTAGATACAACTCTTGGGGTGAATGGGATTAAAGGATATGGAGGGGAAAGCGGGCACAGAAAATGGAGTTGGATGATCAACCAGGTCCAGAATGAATGGAGGAGCAGGTCTGAAGGGCCGAATGGTCTCCACCTACTCCTTTTGTTCATGTTTCTATGTGAGGAGGAAGGGGGAGGGCCGGAGCAGCGAGGGGGGAGGTGGGGGCAAAAGTGAGGTGGAGCGAGAGCAAGGAGGAGAGAAATTGGGGGGGGGGGGGGGGCAGAGCAGCATGGGGTGGGCGCAGAGTGAGGTGGGACGAGAACGAGGAGAAGAGAGTGTGAGAGCGAACAGCAGAGGGGGGGGCGGGTGTATGCCAGAGTGAGGAGGGGAGAACGAGGAAGGGAGCGAGCGAGGAAGGGAGAGCGCGCGAGTGAACCACAGACAGGGAGTGAGAAACTCTCAGTTTCCAGTCAGCCTTGCCCCTTCCTCCTCCACAGATTGGTGCAACTAGCAGGGAGAGGCATATTTACACTGCAGTCTGTGCTGGGACATAGGCATCCCCACAGGGAGTGGACAGGGAGACCGGCAGAAAGAATTCAACAGCAAATCAGTCCCTCCCTCAGAACACAGCGTACGTCGACACACTCGCAGTCTTGGCTCGCACTGAGGGCTGGGCTGTCTGACTCACCAGCCGGGAGAGTTAGCAAACTCCCACAGACAACAAACCACATTTCTCACAAAGCCAAGCGAAGCCCAGAGGAATCAGACTGATTCATAAACCAGCACACGCCGTTCCTCCTTCACATAGTGTCTCCTTCCCCATTCAACGCTTACCTTCCCCCAGGACAAGTGCAGGGCTGTAGCACCTTGCCCCTTCCAAACCAGGCTGTGGCATCTAGGGGAACTTCATAGTAACTTCATTGCAGTGTTAACTTAAGCCTTACTTGGGACAAATAAATAAATATTTAAAAAAGTTTTAAGCCGGGGGTGGGGGGGCTGGCAGTGGTTATCAGCCTTTAACACTTTGCTCAGTGTCACATCCCCAGTGATTGGAATCTTTGGTATTCCTCCCTCCATCACTATTTCATCATTTTTTGATATTTAGATGTCAGCTTTATTGCCCATCCCTAACTGAATAGTGGTGAGCTGCCTTCTTGAATCGCTGTAGTCCACATGCTGTTAGAGGTGGTGGGGTGGGGAAGCAGTTTCCAGGATTTGGTCCCAGTGACAGTGAAGGAACGGGCAGAGGAGAACCTCCATGGGCTGATGTTCCCATTTCTGTGGCTCTTACCCCACTAGAGGGAAGCGGTCAGGAGTTGGAAAGATGTTGCCCAAGGAAGCTTGGTTGCTGATACTGTCTCCATGCTGGAGGAGTGAATATTTGTAGATCAAGCTTTGTCCCTCAACAAAGCTGAGCTTTGGTGTTGAGGTGTTGAGCTTTGAGTGTTGTTGGAGCTGCACCCATCCAGGCAAGAGAAGATTATCCCATCATTCGATCCTCTTTCATTAGAGAGCGGCACAGATTAGCACAGCTGCCTCACAGCACCGGGGACAAGGGTTCGATTCCCGGCTCGGGTCACTGTCTGTGTGGAGTTTGCATGTTCTCCCCGTGTCTGCATGGGTTTCCTCCAGATGCTCCGGTTTCCTCTAAAGACGTGCTGGTTAAAGGTGCACTGACCCGAACAGGTGCCGGACTGTGGCGACTAGGGGATTTTCCAAGGATGTAAACAGGGAGAGACGACTCACCTGGAACACCCCCACCCTCCCCTTCATCTTACGCAACATAGGATTTCCCCGCACTTGGGCGACACCAATCACAGGGGCAGACACAGAGATACAACCAAGAGAAGTGCTGGGGAAGAGGGCAGTCCTGCAGCAACGACAGATACTGTGTAAACAGCTGGGATTGTGTAGACAGCACACATATCTCCGAGGTTGTGGCTTCTAGTTCCACTCCAGGATTCAAGCAGGGAAATCCTGACCTACATTCCCAGGGAAGCACCGAGCAACACTCACACCTCAGAAGAGATGTTAAAAGTTGTTTTTTTTGACGTTTATTTATTAGTGTCACAAGTCGGCTGACATTAACACTACAATGAAGTTACTGTGAAAATCCCCTAGTCGCCACTATTTTGGTACACTGAGGGAGAATTTAGTACAGACAATATACCCTAATCAGCACATCTTTCAGACTGTGGGAGGAAACCAGAGGAAAGCCACGCAGACACGGGGAGAATGTGCACATCCCACACAGTGACCCAAGCCGGGAATCGAACCCGGTTCCCTGACGCCGTGAGGCAACAGCACTAACCACTGTGCTACCATGCCCACCCAAACTAATGGAATGGGAGTTCTCGCCACCTGTCTAGCCAGTACTTATTGCTCAATCAACATCACCCACACAAGCTGCAACGTGAAACCTCACTCTGCTATCTGAGCTACAGATTTTCAGCATTTCCTTAACAGGAAAAGGTGTTGTGAGTTGTGTGGCTGACTAAAGATGTTTCAGTGAGAAACTGGAGGGATGATGATATCAAAATTGGATAAATCCTGATAATCTTCATCCCAAAGTACTTAAGGAAACAGTAGATCCGTTGGTGCTTGTTTTCCAAAATTCTTTGGAATTGTTCCTACAGATTGGAGGGTAGTTAACGTAAACTCATTATTCAAAACGGGAGGTAGAGAGAAAACAGAATATAGACCAGTGAGCTTAACTTCAGGACTGGGAAAGTTATAGAGTCTATTATTAAGGATTTCTCCAAAGTTCTAGTTTTAAACCTACTGCCTCGCAACCTATACCTGTAACCTCTTGTTCTAGAGAAAATTTTTTGAATCCTTCGAAAATTTTACATACCTCAATCAGATCCTCTCCCATCCTACTCAACTCCAGCCAGTACAAACCCAAACTATTTAATCTTCCCTCATACGTCGACCCTTTCATCTCCAGAATCAGTCTGGTGAACCTCCTCTGAACTGCCTCCAACGCCACCACATCCTTCCTCAAGTAAGGAGACCAAAACTGGACACAACCCTCCAGAAAAGGTCTCACCAACACCTGACATAACTGCATCACTTCATACTTTTATACTCCTTTGTAATAAATGCCAATTGCTTTTGTTATGACATGCTGCATCTCCATCCCGACTTTCTGCGATTCACAAAGACACCCAGATCCCTCTGCCCAGACACATTTTGAATCTGCTTTCCAATTCATAGCTTCCTGATTTGTAAGAGTTTGCCTTTTTCCAGCAGTGCATGACCTCACACTTACCCATGTTAAACTCTATCTGCCAAATCCTGGCCCACTCTTCTTGCCCATCTATATCTGCCTAAATTCTTAATCAAGATAATGAAGGGACTACATAGGGTAGAGGTAGAGAGATTCTTCCCACTTAGAAAGGAGAGCAGAATTAGAGGGCACAGCCTCAAAATAAGGGGGTGGAGGGAACAGTTTAGATCAGAGTTGAGGAAGAACTTCTTCACTCAAAAGGTGGTGAATCTTTGGAATTCTCTGCCCATTGAAGTGGTGGAGGCTACCTCGCTGAATATATTTAAGTCACGGGTAGATAGATTTCTTATCAACAAGTGAATTAAGGGAGAAAGTGGAACTGATCCACTTCAGATTATTGTATGGCGGAGCAGGCTCGAAGGGCTAGATGGCCAACTTCTGCTCCTATTTCTTATAGGGCTATCGTGCAACAGTGGAAAAATAAACGTTTAAACATAAACCACACAGCCACACATTTCAAAGATCAGCATATGACGAGATTTCTTCAGGCCTCGGAAAACATTGTGGTGGCTGAGAGATTAGAGGGTGGAGATAAAAAGGCTAAAAGTAACCCTGGGCAGGTCACAGTAAGAAGTCTGACAACACCAGTTTAAAGTCCAACTGATTTATTTGATAGTAAACTCACAAGCTTTTGGGGTTTGTCTCTTCGTCAGGTGAATGGAGAGTTCTGGCCTCAGACAGAGCATATAACAGCACAGACAGTTTACAGATTACTGGTTAGAATGCGAATCCTTACAACTAACCTGCTATTCAAGTCTTAAAGATGAACAGGTTAATGCATAATGCTCTTCCCACTCACACTGTCGGCATCCTTTAGGACTTGAATAGCAGGTTAGCTGTAAAGATTCGCATTCTAATCAGTAATCTGTAAACTGTCTGTGCTGTTACATGCTCTGTCTGAGGCCAGAACTCTCCATTCACCTGACAAAGGGGCAAATTCTGAAAGCTTATGAGTTAACTATCAAATAAATCAGTTGGACTTTAACCTGGTGTTGTCAGACTTCTTACTGTGTTTACCTTAGTCCAATGCCGGCATCTCCACATCAGGTCACGTTTCCTATTTAGTGAGGCAAACGCAAGCAGTGTGCCCGCCTGGGGAACTTCACCAGCTTCCTAAACCCCAGGGACAAAGCAGTCAGCTGAACTACCCTCCCACGCCAGCCTTGACCTACTAACACCCAGGCAAATACATGAAGATGGCACCACACAGACTGGCCTCCCACCCTCTTCCTAGGAACTTCTCTCGTGATTATTGTCTGCTACAACTGGTTTCACTCCTTCAATCCCTTCTCCCACTTCCATTCTTTTTCTTCCCTGTTTCTCTTTCACCTCTCTTGCTTTCAGCAATAGAATAGCTAATGTCGTACCGTTGTTTAAAAAGGGTAGTAGGGATGGAAATTATAGGCCGGTGAGTTTGACATCAGTGGTAGGGAAGCTGTTGGAAGGGATTCTTAGACATAGGATGTATAGGCACTTAGAGCGTTGCGATCTGATTAGGGATACGCAGCATGGATTTGTTAAGGGGAGGTCGTGCCTTACAAATCTGGTAGAATTTTTTGAGGAGGTGACGAAAACGGTGGACGAAGGGCGAGCCGTTGATGTCGTCTATATGGATTTTAGTAAGGCGTTTGACAAAGTCCCTCATGGGAGGTTAGTCGAGAAGGTCAAGGCTAATGGGATACAAGGACAGGTAGCTAGATGGATAAGTAACTGGCTTGGTAATAGGAGACAGAGAGTAATAGTGGAAGGGTGTTTCTCTAGCTGGAGGTAGGTCACTAGTGGTGTGCCGCAGGGCTCGGTACTGGGACCTCTTCTATTTGTAATATACATAAATGACTTGGAAGAGGGAGTAAGTGATAGAGAAGGTGAAGGCACATGGGATACAGGGTCGGGTATGTAGATGGGTCGAGAACTGGCTCGGGAGGAGGAGACAGAGGGTAGTAGTGGAAGGCTCTTTTTCCGGCTGGAAGCCTGTCACTAGTGGAGTGCCACAAGGCTCAGTACTAGGTCCTCTTCTATTTGTGGTCTACATAAACGACTTGGAAGTTGGAGTAGGTGGTGAGATCAGCAAATTTGTTGATGACACTAAGATGCTTGGATTGGCGGGTACAGAAGAGCAGTGCCAGGCAATACAACAGGACATAGATAGGTTGGTAGACTGGGCAAATAGATGGCAAATGGAATTTAATCCGGATAAATGCGAGGTGATGCATTTTGGCCGGAAAAATGTAGAAGAGAGTTATAGGATAAAAGGTAAAACTATACGGAGCATAGAGACGCAGAGAGACTTGGGGGTGCAGGTTCACAAGTCTCTGAAGGCGTCCTCACAGGTGGAGAAGGTGATAAAGAAGGCGTATAGTATGTTAGCTTTCATAGAAAAGGGTATAGAATACAAGAGTAGGAGTTTGATGTTGCAGTTGTATAGAACGTTGGTTAGGCCTCACTTGGAATACTGCGTCCAGTTCTGGTCGCCGTACTATCGGAAGGATGTGGAGTCCTTGGAGAGAGTGCAGAGGAGGTTTACCAGGATGCTGCCTGGTATGGAAGGACTGTCTTATGAGGAACGATTAAATAGACTGGGGTTGTTTTCCCTTGAAAGACTCGGCTTAGAGGGGATCTCATAGAGGTGTATAAGATTATAAGGGGTATAGATAGAGTAAATGGAGGTAAACTTTTTCCACCTTCAGAAATGGATAGGACGAGGGGTCATGGCCTTAGGGTGAGGGGGGCTATGTATAAGACGAATATTAGAGGGCAGTTTTTCACACAAAGGGTAGTGGGGGTGTGGAATGCACTGCCGAGTAAGGTGGTGGGAGCAGGCACGCTAGGGCTGTTTAAGGGTCTCTTGGACAGCCACATGAGCGGTATGCAGATAGAGGGATATAAGTAGGACTGTTTAACTACGGCTTTTTTTTTTCCCCACAGGTAATTCGGTCCATACTTGACCGACAATGACCATGCATTCGGCAGGTGGTGCGAGGACAGCTCTTGGATGTTGATTCATGGGTTGCCTGGTACTTCATGTCGTAAATGAGTGCTTTATGTGGACCATCTGAAGGGCACCATGACAGCTCAGAGACTATCGATGTGGCTGTGCAGACACTTGGAATTGGGCCGGTGTCTGCGGGAGTTTGCGCGTTCTCCCCATGATTGCATGGGTTTTCTCCGGGCGCTCCGGTTTCCTCCCACAACCCAAAACTTCGCTCTTAGGGTGATTGGGAAATAAATTGTCCCTATAGGGAGAGTCTTCCATATTAGGAATAACCTAATTTTATATTATGATACTGGAATTGCTACTATATAGTTATGACGGCGGCACGGGCTCGTTGGGCCAAAGGGCCTGTTTCCCGTGCTGTGTTGCTCTAAAAAAAAAGTGGAGTGATTAGCAAGTTTGCAGACGATACAAAGATGGCTGGGCTTGCGGATAGTGAGGAGCATTGTCAGGCGATGCAGCAGGACATAGATAGGCTGGTAGCTTGGGCAGACAGATGGCAGATGGAATTCAATCCTGATAAATGTGAGGTGATGCATTTCGGGAGAAAGAATGTAAGGGGGAGGTATATGATAAAGGGTAGACCTATTAAGAGTATAGAAACGCAGAGGGACCTGGGGGTGCAGGTGAACAAGTCTCTGAAGGTGGCAGAGCAAGTGGAGAAGGTTGTGAAGAAAGCATATAGTATGCTAGCCTTTATAGGAAGGGGTATAGAGTACAAGAGCTGGCCTTTAATGTTGCAGTTGTATAAAACGCTGGTTAGACCTCATTTGGAATACTGCGTCCAGTTCTGGTCGCCTTACTACCAGAAGGACGTGGAGACTCTGGAGAGAGTGCAGAGGAGGTTTACCAGGATGCTGCCTGGTATGGAAGGTCTGAGTTAC